>JAGDQP010001899.1:59547-87822 GCA_022664845.1 Lepisma saccharinum
TCTTAAGTCACGAGCTAATAATTAGGAATCAAGTCCTGGAAATGTTTTCTTTTTTCACGTGGGAAGGGCTCCTTTTTTCCACACTGTTTGTCAGCAAGGTTGGCCAAGCGGTACGGCTTCAACCACGCCTCCTTCACTTATCTGTATTGATTGAGAGGAAATCAGACGCGCCTCATCAAGAAAATACAGAAGATGTTGTTTCCGTTTTAAATGTAGTTGAAATTAACGTTGATTTACCTTTAAGGAGAAGAAAATATCCTTTTGAAATTTGTCTGAATACAAAGGTGATAGCCAGCAGTTAGGTTCGATGAAGGAACGTGTCTTTTTCTCTTTTTTGTATTCTAAGAAACCAAACGGAAATGTTCACTATGTATATATAGTCTAGTTCTGTCCTGAGGCAGTATTGACTTGACTTGAAAGTCTCTTGGCAAGGTAAATCGATGGTGGTCAGTCATCAGTGTCCTATTTGTACAATTTCCAAAGGGATTTTTTTTCTCAGTCCGTATAATACCATATTTTATATCTGTTCGTTCGTATCTCAGGCTTTGGGGATAGTTCGGAAAACAGAGCCAGGGAAGATTTTTGCACAGAGGGAGAAATCCCTACCATCCCCCGCTACCAATCGATCACTGTCTGTCATTGCCTTCTCTAGGGTGAAGGCTATGGTGCAACAACGCGTCGTACTGTTAAAAGTTCTTTCTAAATAATGTTCAATGTATGCCACTGGGAATGGAGCCCGAGCAAGATTCTTTGGTTACAAAACTACGAACGAAGACATTTGGGCCACTCGTTTTAAAATGATTTGTCGCGTTTATTCTGTCTTTCAAGTAGCCGCTCAACCTACACAAAAGGATTTCCTTTTCACTTTTCGAAACCTAATTATAATAATGTATTAAGCATTTTGTCAAATGGTTAGATGTCCATCATAGTGAAATACCTAAGTCCTGACGTCATACACCTATGTTGCCATGACAACCACCATAAATTTATTCAGCTATAGAGGGCCAACCTTGCTGGGTTAGGAAGAATTATGTAAACAGGTGGCTACTAAATGTTTATACTGTTTCATAATCCGTAGGAATATCCCGTTCGGTGCTTACAAATGTTGATTGTTACTTATGTACTTGTTTTGTTTACAAAACTGTATTTATTGTTCCTACTTTTATTCTTACAAAACTTTATTTGCAGTGCTATATAAATTTATGACTGCACAAGTTATTTGGACATGTACCACGCTGGAGGAAGTGACGCAGGACGTACTCTATTCCCTGTTGAGTTGAATTTTTGTCCTAATGGGGCATTTAGTTCCTACAAACGAAGCGTACTTTTAATGTAGAATCCCAGCACGGCTCGTGTTTCTTAAGAAAGATCCTTTCTGGAGAACACAGTTTCATTCTGTCATCACAAGTGATAAATTTCCTGTTGCCTTTAATGGGCGAAATATAAACTTTAAACTAGCCTTATTGAAATGTAAATATTATACAATGTATATTCTAACATTTCAATATACTATACTTGACAGTTGCCGGCCGGGTGGTCGAGCGGTCTGCGGCGGTAGGCTATCGACTCAACGGTCCCGGGTTCGAGTCCCGGCATGGGTGTGGATTTTAACACTTAACAGCTAAAGGCAAATCGTGACGGGCCGAAGTCCAAAGTTACTAAACTGGCCCATATAAAAATAAAGTTTTATACTTGACAGTTATGTTTTGAAATGTAATTACTTTTGTATTTGTTATTTTTATCTCTAATAACTGTCCATTTTATTAGATATATCACGACGTTCCAGTAATCTAAATGAAATATGGTCATGTTTTACCATTTCCATATCCCGTTATTATCCTACTTTTTTGCGATCAACTGTAATATTTAATGACTTTGGCCTATAATCATGATTAAAATAGTCTGCCAAATCATGAAAAAAGAGCGTACAACTTGCATATTTGTAAAAGATAGAGCGTGTCCAAAAGTTCAGTATCGTGATATAAGGAGAAATTTTAGAACAATGACTAGCGCGGAGATAGAACCTGGATCATCTCGGCGATACCCTATTCGATAAACCAACTAAGCTATACAAAGATCATAATAAATTAGTCACTTTTGTCGCTATATATTTAGCAATTTCAATGTAAAATCGAGTAGGCCGGATTTTATTAGGACACATTTTGAACAAAATGTGTTCAGGAAGTGTTAGGAAAGTAATAATGAAAACCTTGAAAAGTAATAGTAAAACCTACTGCTTATAAGAAGCGTCCAAAATTTATCTTCAGAAATAATTTATGAACTCGCCACACTTCTTTTACACGTTACTGAACAGAAAACTAACAGAATTTTTATTATAAAATTTTAAATTCATAGGTTTTTTTTCGTTCAGAGGTGTTATCATTTACTTACTATGTTAACCTGAATTAAAAACACATGTTTTAAAATAATAAATGTCGTTGAAGAAACTAATATAGATGACCTACTAGATTCCTAATCGTTTATTGCAATAAATTAAAATGGTAGAACATTGTGTTACTAAGTTATTTTTTTCTCAAGGCCAGTATAGTATATAAACTAGCCGTGACACACATCACCAAAACGTGCTAAAGTAATGATTATTATAGTTTCCAGTCTGATGAATTTCGCACCAACATTATAATTGTACAGAAAAGAGATTTCGTGTGGATGTCTTTGGAAAGCGGCTGTCAACATGATTGACCTGTATTGTCACCATTAGTTTATTGTCATACACTTGTAGAGGGAGTTGAAGGAGAAGGATATGTGTAGTAGATTGCACGTGCTGCATCGTTCATATATTACAAATGGCCAATTAGCAGAATGCTTGGCATGGGTGGGAAGCGAGATATATATTCTCCCAGAGTGCATTGCAGATAGGTTAGTTAGTCAAGCTGGTGGTAGCCGAGTGACCGTGTTCTTCGTGCGTAATATTCGCATCTTTAGCTGTTGTTCTCTTCCGGGTCAAGCACTACAGGTATGCTTGTCTGCAATCGCATTGCGCTAACGAAGTGACAGACAGTGTTGCTAACTTATACAGTATTGTCATCTTTGAATTGGATAGTTGAAGAATTTATTTTCTCTTGTGCAATTAGCCTATCTTTTTGTTCGAGATTCAGTTCCATTTTACTCAGTGAAAATTTGTTGATATTGTTCTTAAACGTCCGCGAACCCTAAAATAAAGGTCTTTAAATGTAGCATTTTATTAGTGGAATAGAGAGCTAGTTTGTGACTAATGCAATAGTCACTAGACATGATTTTCGAAAGATAAGACAGACACACGTAATTCTTTAGCTATGAGAGAAAGAGAGAAAACCCTTGATGCCTGTGTGACAACGACGATATCATGACTAAAACATATTTATTATCTATAGCATGTTTCTGGGAATGATGACATGTGTCCAACGAAGCAACATGTATCACCCCAATTTAAGGGGAAAGGGGGCTAATTTATAAAATACATTAGTATATTTTGTCCTCAAGTACATCAGATCCCTTCACGACATGCATCATGTTTGGAGTGAAAAGACATGTTCAACTACACGAAGATCGTGCCCCTACCCCACCATTTTTGGGGGTACCAGTTTATAAAATTGTTATCCTCGGCTGTGTTGCAACCCATTTTGGTAACACTGATAAGCTTAAGAAATTACATCGTATATGGCTTTAGTGTTTAAGATTCTGAACAATATGCCATCTCAATATACGTTGTTGTTGATAATACTTCTTTTAAGTATTTGTAAATATTTAATAGTGACACACAAAAACTCGCTTTCAGAGTTTTAAGACTTAATAGTTAGAAAGCCAAAGCACATCGAAACGGTTTTTCAAAATTTCTCTTCATGATGAGACCAAAGTCAAAAAGTTTTATATCCAAGCAAACAAACTGTTAGGTAAATAGGCAAACAAGGATGAGTTCCCGTAGCCAGGAAAGAAGTATACTTTTATGTGTGTAAATAGGAGAAAATATATCTGTCTATGTCTGGAGTCGTGACTTGCACCCTCTAGATCTTCCGTGGCATTCGCTACCACTTGTGACTGGCGGTGGGCTTGCATGAGAGGAAGAGTGAGCATCAATCGTCAGTGGATCCCAAGTTTGATACAGTACTAAAGTTTGGATCTATAGATTGGTTATAGTGATGCAACAATTATGTTGATGCTGATAAATTGCCTGAATGTCTTCAGAGACAGTCGGTTTAGGTTCTAATGTGTAAAATAATAAATAACTATAATGTAGATTTCTGAGCATGAGAATCTGCAAAAAGTATATACAAATATCTTATTTCAAGTGCGTCCACTCTTCGAGGTACCGTAGGTTAGAAAAAAGATTCCAAATATTCTAATGTTTTCCCTTCTTGTTGAATCGAAGAGTTTAAGAAATAAAAGAAATGTATGTTTCTGTGTCTTCTACAATTAGCACACTCTTTACAACTGAAAATAGTTACAATTTTTAACTCTCAAATTATGCAGGGTGTAGAAGAATTAGTCTGACAAAATTCCTGTGAACATTCTACAGTTAAAATAAAGTAAAATGTAGTAAGCATGGGTCTAAAATGCACCGTTTCCGATAAAATAAGCTGTGAACGTCAGAATGTTTAAGGTTTCAGATGAAGATTCTGACTGAACGGAAGTTCATCGCTGTAGTAACAAACATTCGCCATTTGATTTTATCCTGAGCAACCTCAAGCCAGTTTTTGTCATGAACATTACCTCTGGCAGATCCCTTCTAATATGTCATCCTAACGACCTCTTTCCTTCCGGCTTACCAACCACGATAGAATGTAAACTTTTGTTTTTCTCCTATCCGGGCTAACAATAAAAACATATTTGGGAAATTGCAAATGGATGGAATCGAATTTTGTCTTTATAGCTTCTTCCTTTTTAAGCCACAATCTTGATTTAAATTGTCTAATGTTTGGCCTTCATAACAAATTATCTCGGAAATGGGACGGTTGGCACTTCCATGTTTATTAAGATTTTTTTTTCGACTGCTGCTACACCTATACCAATGCTTGAAGTGGGGGTGGGGGCACGAGGAGGAACACCGTGCCCTACCTTTTTCATTTTTGATTTGGCGTACCCCAACCTTTTTATTAACGGGAGCTTTACTTTCAATAGTCAATCGCCGCCACTAGGTGCAAGCGTATCCTTACCTTGTCTAGCCCACTTGTGCAGCCGTTCCCTTACCTTTTCTGCCCCACTTCGAGCTCTGGCCTATGCCAACTGTTGTTCAGGCATTCGGCTGTCTGGTGTATTGACTTGCATTCTGCGTACAAAGCGGTATTAAGGTGACCTTCCTCACACACATGTGATGAAAAACGGGCTGGTGCCTAAAATAAAAACCGTAGACGAATGCCTTTCTATCTCTTTTTTTTTGTCCGGAAGTTGCGCTGTCCGCGAAAATGTGTCCCTCATATTTGAAATACAACAAGTCTAGAACTATATATTAAATTGTGCACATTACAATCGAAAGTTAAAGTATAGAATGCACCCAGGTCACGTGCAAATATGGAAACATCATTTTCAAATAATAATACAATTATTAGAAATTATCCCACCTGTGTGGATTTAGTTAACACGGACTTCAGTTCGGCAATAGAGATGAATGCAGCTTCGAGTCCTACTTCCCACAATCCTGACTGCCATTTTCCAAGATTTCCATTAATTTTACCAGGCGAATGCCGGGAGAGTGAGGTATTGGTGTAATTCCTTCCCGGGAGGAGTGCTCGCCGATGGATATATTCCTAAAATTTATAACGAACTTAGGTCATAGATGCATTGTTCGCTCCATATTTTTTAAAGGTAAAATACTGCTAGATAGATTTATTTGCTTGCCTTTTTCTTGCCATGACGCAAAAAGATTGTGGGAGTGATTTATCTAATTCTGTAGTATCGGAACTACTGTCCTAAAGCTTTCTCGACACTTACAGAAAACAGTACAAGTACCGTATTTTAAGGAATGGTGGTGATATAATGACGGAAGTTTATTCTGGCTTTTATGATGTGATGAATTCTTGGTATTGTAAAGTGGTTGGAGAAAACTGCACATTACAAAAAAGGCAAAGAAGACTTCATAGACGGAACTTCTGCAAGTCAGTAGGACTTTTGAAAAGACTCTTGAAGACCAAAAAACAAGGCTTGGTAGCTTCTCTGTCGCAAGTGTCTTTCAAGTACAACTGTCAACAGTTTCCTGAATGCTTATAAATGCCATATATTTTTATTCCTAGTATTTAGCACATTATGTGGTGGATAGAAAGCTCCTACTTAATTTTCTCTTTGTTAGCTCTGTTCGACTTATAAACTGTGTATCTAGCTCGGTTTACGCAATGTAATATAATGTTTGGGTTTCGTAATTTGTTTATTATATCACATCTTATTGTTAGTGAAATTGGTTGTTGGATTTATAATAACGTATCAACTCTTGTGTCCTATGACGTCATATTTCTTCGCTCACTTTAGTGTAAGAACTAAATTCTATTTGTATAGATTTCAGAAGCAAAAATGTTCTCTGATTTGGCGGTTGTAACAACTAGTTTCATACGTCTTTTAGCATCAGCATAATCGTGAATAGTTGTATAATCAGATAAGAAATGTAGAGCGCTTTGATTAATCTTCAGAATGATTTGTGTTCGGAAATATTGTGTAGCCGATTCTGGGAGATTATTTGTCCACACCGTAAAAAGTATAACTTATTCTACAGTATTTGATACATATCTTTTCTGAAATTCTTCAGTTTGTGCTCTGTGGTGTTTCCACACACTTCTTGAACTAAACTTGGTTTGGGATTTGGCAACAGTAGTTTTTTGACGTAATGTATTAATATGTTTGCGATGCGATGCTGGTTTGAACTTCTAAAGGTTGTTGATATTCTTAAAAATATATAATAATGGATTGTTAACAAGTACGTCTTGCTTAAGGTATAATTCGACACTTTCTTCAAATATATGCTTAATACTAAAGTTGGTACCGGAAGATATCTACATATGGAACAAAGGGATACAGCTAATTATATAAGACAGCTGTTAAGACGAAAATGTACTTAAGATGTCTAAAATATATTGATTGACTGCTAGTTCCTTAATATTTAGAACCAGAGTTACTCCTGTAGTTAAGACTGGAATGGTTTTGGATGCTGGTATATGCAGGCAAAGTATACTACTTGGCAGTGTTCGATTTGTGAAATTTCCAGAGAGGGGGAAGAATTAGTGAGATGTGTATTATACGGTATTTTGGGATCGTCCACATCCCAGGCTATAGAGGTATATATCTGTAAAAAGTACCCGAGAAAAATTTTGCCCAGAGGGGGATAATCCCAACCATCCCCCGCTACAAATCGAACACTGCTACTTGGTATTCGTTTGTACAATAAAATGATTATGATACCTATATGTGTTTATACTGAATTGCTTTTGGGATAATCATCAGTATAGGTCATAATTTGTTTTTACCTGTAAGTCGATATACAGACCATTACCTTCAAGTTATTATCTCTTCACACTCTCCACGATCGTTTATATACGTATATTAAAAATCATAGCATGCTCAAGAAATATAAGTGATATGTAGGGTACAGGCTGGCAATTTCGTAACATTGGTAGTTTCGTGGTTCCTTGCACTTTGCACACCCATGGCTTCAGTGACGTACTTAGAAGTTGGTTTCGGGAGCTCCAGCGCCTTTGAGGAGGGCGCGAGATTTGTCTGAGAGTGAAATTTACGAAAAATGCATACACTTTTGCCAAAATGGTACTAATTTCACAAAATATCTTAATTTCGGGGGTGTCTGACCCCCAGGACACGTTCCTCCCACCCGCTTTGCGCACGTCCGTGCACGTCATTACCAAGAGTTGTCGAGTTATAATTATCTGGTGTAGTAAAAAGTAATTCATTATTTTTGCATGACATTGAAGGCTTGACTTACAATAGTTAAAATGATCCGATTTAGGTCACATATGCGCCGTTTTGTTCGATAACGTGTTGCCATTTGGAAGTAATATCGTGATGCCTCTCTCATAGAAGCCCTTGTCCCTATTGGCAAAAAATTGAGACAGTCGATGTTCACAAGCCTCTCTTGAAGCGAATTTTTCACCAGCAAACGTGTTCGCCATGGACAGGAACAGATGGTAATCACTCGGTGCCAGGTCCGGACTATAAGGTGGATGTATAAGAACCTCCCAACCAAGCTCCCGGAGCTTCTGGCGAGTCACTATCGATGTGTGTGGCCTGGCGTTGTCCTGGTGGAACACAATGCCTCTCCTATTGGCCAAAGCTGGGCGATTGCTGCCTTCAGACGGTCCAATTGTTGACAGTATAGTTCCGAGTTAAGGGTTTGGCCGTAGGGGAGCAGCTCATAGTAGATAATTCCCTGCCAATCCCACCCAACACATAGCAAAACCTTCCTGGCCGTCAATCCTGGCTTGGGAACCGTTTGCGCCGGCGCACCGCGCTTCGACCACGACCGTTTTCGCGTGACGTTGTCGTAAGTGATCCACTTTTCCTCACCAGTCACCAACCGCTTCAGAAATGGGTCGCTTTTGTTGCGATTCAGCAGCGATTCGCAGATGGAAATTCTGTCCATGAGGTTTTTTGCGTTTACTCGTGTGGCACCCATACATCAGGTTTCTTTGTGTATCCAGCCTTATGCAAATGGTTCCACACGGTTTTTTGTGCAATGTTTAGCTCTTGGGCAATCGAAACAGTTCTTACATGATGGTCGGACGCGACAATGTCCATGATTTTATCGACATTTTCGACACTTGGCCTTCAAGTGCGTGGTACATCTTTGACGTCAAAATTACCGGAACGGAATCGACGAAACCAAAATTGCGCGTGATTGGCTGTTACAGTATCAGGATCATAAACACTATTCACATTTGCAGCCGCCTGGCTTGCGTTTTCGCCTTTATCGAAGAAAAACTGTAAAATATAGCGTATTTTCTCTTTGCTAGTGTCCATTTTGACGCGCGCTCACACAACACTGAGTCAACTCATCACAACTATCTGAACAGTGTTTGTAGTACGCAATCTCATCGTTTGAACGCCATCCCGTTGAACCCGATCGGACTTATACAACGCGAGATACAGATCACTAAAGCCATCTATTGGCAAAATAATGGGTTACTGTTTACTACACCAGATATTATCACTCAGAATGCTGGCGGTGAAAATTTTAATTCAACTTTTAGGTAATGTTATGGCATTGCAAAATTCATTGTGTGTCACGACATTATCAGGTTGTAGAACTGAAACTAAGGCTATAGAGCTTAGGAACATACTGTATATCACTGTTTGTAGGTTACTCATTTTGTTTTTTAATTCCCTCATATACTTTACGATGCGTGAAGTTAATCTAAATGTCGTGATATGACAATTATTTTGAAATTTCAGTTTATCTTATCATTACTGTTGTCTCTTTAGTAGGCACTGTGAACAGAACCATACTATTGAAAATGAAAGAAAAGAACAATAGGAGTATGTATTACTGTTTAATTGTTATTATCGTTGGTATCTGATTTCGAAATTATCACTTAAGGCATGGCTGACATATGGCGAGATACGAGTAGAATCCTTTATTTAAACACATAGAGCGTGTCTATCACCTCAGGCTATCTTATTAGAAATCTATGTGCTGAAAATGTTGGTGAATTTTTTTTTTATTTAGCGTAGTATTTTTTGTGTTCATAAACTTTCTATTACAATATTAACTTTTGGAAACGAATGCTTCGATGTGGCATCTTGAAAAGCATTTCGGGTCTAAATATATTGTATCCTTCATTGATGCATCTTTGTTTCAAGTGATTTAGTTCGAAAATCATAAGCCGTGTAATATTTATTACATTTTTTTTATTCAGTACCCGCTCAATAAACACTAAACAGAAGAATTTGTGAATAAAGAATTTCGTTTCGGTGAATTAGTTTTATTATTATTACTGGAGCAAATAAGCCCTTTGTGACGCTCTTACAAGTAAAGTACCCGAAGTGAGGACTCGAGTTGCTCATCAAGTGATACCTTAAATTGAAGCTAGTGACGAGTATAGTACACCTGTGAAATCCTAGCTGCAGAGCTCCAGTAATAACAAGGTTATGGCGGGTCAAAGTTCAAATAGAAAGCGAATTTAGCTGCTTGTGATGTCCACAAAAGTGATTTAAAAGAGTTTTATTCTGTATTCTGGAATAGCCTGCCTGCCGATCGTGATAAAGTCTTGTTTTTGCTGGATTCATGGAGTGCAAATAAGGATGATAAAATATCAAATGAATTATGCCCTAATCATATAACACTGTTCAAACGTTTAATTCCTGGTGGTTGCAATGGTTTCATCCAACCACTTGATGTTTACTTCTTCCGTCCATATAAATCATTTATCAGGTTCATTAGTGACACAGTTATCGCTTCCTCGGAAATTAATCTCTGGCATCGGGATAACATTTTACGAATGCAGTCCTTCACTCTCTTCCAATTCAGCGCCTCACGATTTCGCAACATGATCAGGTTTGCGTTTTACAAAAGCGGCTACTTGGATGAGGAGCCCGAGCCTTGGATTTCTCCATTGGATTATTGTTTTGATTCTAATATACGTGACGAGTGTTACAAGACCTCATGTGAGAACATCTCTTTTGTCAAGTGTGCTCATTGTGAGCAAAGTATCTGCTTATCACACGCCTTCATTGACGACTTACATATTGATTGTATCAATGTGTAGTACTTTGTACGTGCCTCTTTCCTTCACATGAATCGCATTTCAATTCAAAACCATGTCCTTCTGACGTTTGTTCTGCCTTTCGTTGTGACTTGTTTCAATACAATTCGCTTTCTCTTTGAACTTTGACCCGCCATAGCCTTTTTATTTCTGGAGCTCTGCAGCTAGGATTTCACAGGTGTACTATACTCGTCACTAGCTTCAATTTAAGGTATCACTTGATGAGCAACTCGAGTCCTCACTTCGGGTACTTTACTTGTTAGTGTTAGTGATTATATTGACATTTTTTCTGTTGCGCTAATATATTATCAGAGTGTAAAAATATACGCTTCTTGTATTTTATTATTATTATTCTCTGCGACTCAGTTGGTAAAACCAATAACATTTGACAGACTCGACCCAGGTTCTGTGTCTGCTTCCACCAATATTGTACTTCTTGTCTTGGTTACGAAAATCTGTTATTGCTATTTTCTAACTTGTCAAATAATGTTCAAATAATAATCGAAAATGTAAAATATGCCAAGCTAATTAATATTGTTGAATTTTGTTTAAAGCCTTTAGGCAACTTAGGACGTATGGAGGAGGATGAATGATTTCATGGAATGAAGAAAGTGAGAAGAAACGAGAGAATCCCAAGAAAATACAGGCACACGGTGTTTGTTCACCACAAAACCCACATGCCATGAGCTGGGATCGAACTGACGACCACGAGCAGCAGAAGTGAACGCTCTCTCTACCACTAAGCCACCGCCGCTCAAGATTAATTAAAAATTGATTCATTAAATATTCGTTACTTTCATTCCGAGTGGTCGTAGTTAGTAGGTTGTCGATCCCAGTGGCTATATTTTTCCACAGTTTTTCATCAGTCACAGCAGGCAAATACCATGATTACATTAAAAATAGGGGTTGGCCGACCTCTTTTCCCACATCCTTTCCCCTTCCTTAAAATCCGTTCTGAAGCCCTAAAGACCATAAATAAATTCAATTCCAAAACTCACTTCCAGAAATACTATAAAGTCCTTTTGATCGTAAAACTAAGAATTGAATTGTGAATTTTATTTATGGCCTTTAGGCATTTAAGAATCAGGCCGGGATAGGGGAGGGGAAAGGATTCGGGAAGATGTCGTCCAGGGCTTATGTTGAAGGTGCCACTCCGGCATTTGTCTGGTGTGACTGAGGGAAAGCCCTGGAAAAACCTCAGTCAAGATAATCGGCCGCTGAGATCGAACCCACGACTTCCCGAATGCTACGCCAATGCTCTACGACTAAACTACGGCGGCTCGGTGCAAAACTAAGAGAATTTTAAAAGAGACGAAGGCCTATATGTAAAATAAGCTTTATTATTATTATTTTACAATTAGGACAATTCAAACATTTGTACTGTTAGTGGTAGCTTTGAGGATTATTTCTGTTCTGTTCATACACAATCACTACGGTAGATTAAGCCTATTATTTTCTTAGCTTCTTTCTGTTTCCTTGCCTGTTCCAAAACTATATATTTTAAAGTTTCTTTCATTTGGTGGGTAAGTTCTCTGGAAATGGGATATGGAAATTAATTATTCAGCTCTTGTGTGTGGGTCATGAGAGGTGAGGAAGGGCATCTTAACTCACGCTGTGTAACACCCACAATGAACGGTACTGACCGTAAGCACACCCATGGGCGCACCTGAGACTCAACTTTCCAAATAAAAACTTTATAACAATTTTTTGTACACCTGCGACAAGAAGAAATCTTACTTAACCGTTAAGCAATTAATTTCCAGTTAACAGAGGTTACTATATTCTACGCAGTTGGTACTGAATAACGACCAGTGTGTCAGTCTTTATAATGTTGTAAGGTGCGATCTTTTCTAGCATAAGAAATATGTTGAAATGAATTTAAAGCACATTCATGCCTTCTTTTTCTGATGCTTGAATTAGGCTGTGCTGTTTAACAAATTCATTCAATCTGATAACGAAGAATAGTCTGGTAATTAACGTGATAGTTCAACTCCCTTCCTAGTACCAATCAGTGTGTTGTCCTGCAAAGTATGATTTCGAAGTTAGGGCTCAGCAATTCGTAAAACGATAATAGGTCATTCTCATTTGGTTGAATTAATTGAATAAAAATTTATCAGTTATATTATGTTATAGTTTCAAATTAGCAATTAATTGTATTTGTGCCGCTTTCGCATTAACTTATTGTATTTTTCAATTTCTGTTTTGCTTTTGTCTGTCAAATTACATAACTACGCACGCAATTGATAATGTTCTTTATTTGCAGAGAACTTAAACTGTATGTATATTGACACCAGTGAAAGTTTTCCTCTTATCAGTTACTTTCATCCTAACATTAAGACAAAAAGTAATTAAGGCACCGATTTCTTTATTATTGACCATTTTCCCCTTAATCATAATGAAATGACAACCTGAGTGGTTTTCTCAAATGTGAGTGCGTGTTGGTAATTATTGTACAATCCAATTGTTCCCTACATAAAATATGACTTATTCACTGTTCGAATTCTTCCGTTAGATTGTTTTCGTTGATATCCCGGTCATTGGTCCTTACCGTGCATTGAGTTCGTTATTAACGTCAATTTAAAAGTTATGAAGTTACTGAGGAGTACCCTGGACATGTTTTCTGTATAGAATCAGTAGTTGTATGCAGTGTTGGATTTGTTACAAATGACGAAGGGGGGGTCCTGAAGCTAGAGGTTGCTGCTAAGTTTCAATATGCTATCTGTTTTGATAGAAATACAAAGATTTCATCCCTGGTTGGGACGATATTCGGAATCAACAACCGGGGATGAAATACTCACGCATTTGGGAAGATCCTCGCGGCAAATCGAACACTTGTTGTATGCATTCACTAGTAGATTCAACAAAATGTGTTTTCTGTACAGACATAGCGATATACAACTATCTCAGATGGATAAGTTGTGGAAAACTATTGATAAATTTCAGATATATCTTTTCTTCTTGGTTGTTAATTGAGTGATATTAGTCACAGAGAAAGTTAACCCACAGCGTCAATAAAGGCGTGTTTACTATTTAGTTATATTCTTACTATAATCTGTGATCATTCTGTGATGTCGGATAGACCCTGACCGAGAACTATTAGTGATCATCAGATAGCAGACGAACGCAATTAAATAGTAATCATGCCGTAACTGTGATTTATAGACTCTGTTTATTAGCTTTCTCTCTGACTGATATCCCTGGTACTGAAAAATGGTACAAATGACTCAGACTCCTTTAATAGGATTTCTTCACTTCAGATCCAACAGAATGAATTCAATATATGTAGATATTCTCTGTACTGTTAATCGAAGTATCTGTGGTGTTCTTAGAGTATATCTTGTAGCAAAAACTTTAGTATGATGTGAGGAATGTGTCCGTGAAATATATCATTACCGTTAAATCTTCTCTTCACTCTTCTACAATTAATACGAAATCCATTTCATCATCTCAGCAGTTCTAAGGCTGCCACTACACAGTAAATCCATCTTCTTGAGAGGTCGGGTAAGAGAACGGTATTCTCCCATCCTACAGCGAAGATAAAAATAAAATTAATAGTGTGCTAACTCACGCGTAACCGCTCTTCAGAATATTCTTTCTGCTTCAGAGGACTTATCATGTGGGATAAAACTGCGTTGATTATGGTACGCCAGGGAAAGTTCTGCGAATCAAAATACTTCGTGATGGACTTATCTGTATATAATTAATAATTCCACTTTCAATGTATCGACAAACTACTCCAACCATGCTATGTGGACTATAAAAAAGTACACTTCTTTTACATTTTAAATTTCCTTTTGATCTTGTACAATTATTATTCACACGAGATACGCTGTATCAATAAGCGGTTTGGAAGCCTGAGAAAGGCGGAAACAGTTGGCGGGTTTAGGTAGAATCTCAACCCGAGTCGTCTCAGTAGCAGTTTATTTCTTCACATTTCTCCCTACATATTAAATAAGTTCGAGGCAAGAATAAGTGCGAACAAACGTTCAAACATCGCATTCAGAATTTATTATAAACTCCCGCACTTCTTCCAGGCGGCAACATCGCTGACTTCGAATCGCCAATGGGTAGGCACGCGGGTTCGACCCCCTGTGGCTGACCATCCTGACTGAGGTTTTCCAGGATTTTCCTTAGTTTCAGCTGCCGAATTCCGGGATGGCATCTTAAGTAAGCCCTGAACGCTGCCTTCCCCGATCTCTCCCATACCGTATCTCGACCTGAGTGAAAGATATGGCCAATTCAGTTCCCAAACTTCTTGCACACAATTACAGTACTAAGATAATTTCATAAAAGTTGTGTTTAAAATGTGAAATATGAGTTATTTTTTTATTGTGTGGGTTTTTACTTACTAGAGTGTGTCCATTAATAGTTACTCCACCCACAAAGAACAGTAACCGAACTTTTGTTTTTCAAAAGCCTGTCAAATCATATGCTCCAGTTCTATAAAGGAAGGTATTTTCAAATCATGCTTAATATTTACCTAAAATAATCCTCAAACTTCTAGTAAATGTATAATGATTTAAAACTTGTTCATCGTTGCGTTTTTCCCAATTGTTTTCTCTCACACTGTCTAAGGAAGAAAGGGATTTCCCGATAATTAGCAAGATAGGAATTAAATTTGATTAAACGAACTGTGTTAATGCAGGTTAAAAGCTAGAGTGGTCATTGTTAATTGTTAACCACATACATTATTTGCAGATTTCAATATTTCAAGGAAGGAAATTAACTTTGAAAAGATACTCAGGGATCCCATCACGAATGCCAACAACGTCAATCATCTTTGTGAATGGCTTGCAGTAGTTTTCTCTTTCTCTATTCAATTATTCATCACACGTAGACCAAACTTTTCTCACATAATATGAGCCCCAGAGGTAAGATGCAGATATGAACCCAGAGGTGAGATGAGTTTAATGTATAGATGTCCATAATTAAAATAACGTATTTCGTCTTGAATAGAACTTGCACCTTATTACTTGATCACTTTCTTCATTTTTTTCGTATCAAATAACGGTACTACCAACCTACGTTAAATCAGTGTACGTACAAAGTGCAGCTGAACACAGAACAGATGTTTGATTTATTATCCGTGGCCTATGATCAGCCTCTAATGGACAAGCTCTCTAGCTTCGGAATGCAGTGAGAACCGCTAAATGTTGCATCAAGAAGGAAGTACCTCTTCGTGCATACAATTTTATCATAAAAGTAGTTGATAATATGTATAATCTACCTTGCTGTACGGGATATCGTGATATAGAAGGTGTTTTATGAAAGGGTGATCGTAAATAGAACAATTAAAATCTCCCCCCTCCCCTCAGAAAAAATCTGATAAACATAGGTCAAGAAATACATAGTTTCGGAGTGTGGAAAATCAATTACTTAGAGAGTCCATTTGAAGCGTTGGGTTTAAGAACTCCCTCCCTGCCCATGGTCTAGTGGTATGGTCACGGAATTCGAAATGGCACTGATGAAGTAAACAGATTCGAGTCCTGTTGTCGGTCATACTGACTATAATTTTCCTTGGTGCTCCTCAGTTTCACCAAGCGAATACCAGTATGTTACCTACATAAAGGCCCTGGTCTCCTTTGCTAATCTCCTGAAGAGTGCTCGTCGAGAAGCATCGTGATTCAAATTTATGACAAGCTCAGGTCATACATACTTTTCTGATCCATAAATGTAAGATAAAGAAGAATGCCAACACAAATATAGCACTTCTCCAGAAGCATTGGCGGAGCCCTGCTCACTGGAAGCAAGCAGCTTTATAAACATGTGTGCTGCGAGTCTCATGTGTATATGATAATCGGTAACCAATTTTATTCGATTGAGAGATCAAGTAAATCGCCAACATGGATTCTAAAATAATTCACAACCTCTATCTGATTATCTCGTCGCTATACTAAGACATATCAACAAAAGAGTAATAAAAAACAGTATGTCACAGACATCTTTAATAGATAAGGAAGAGCTCGAAAATAATTACGGAGTTGCGATTAAAATCAAGTTCGCATTGCGTTTTAACTAACAAAATCATACTGACATTTTTTTTTAACTGTACAATAACCTTCCCGATGTAATTCCAAACAAGTCGCATATTCAATCTAGCATGTCGTGCAAATAATCAGGACAGTGACCAGCTATTTATTTCCTTACTTTGATTATCATAATTCCATGAACTCATATTGGATACAATGTGTGTAGTAAATAACGGATCAAATTGGACTTCATGAGCGAATATTCGTAGAGTTCCACTATTCAACAGAGAAGTTTAAGTTATATTGTTCATGATTTTATTTCAAAACAAAACATGCTTTCTACATACTGTAACTATTAATTCATCTACGTGCCGTGCGTTATTAACATAAGAAAAATCTCTCATATCCAGGAACATTATTTCAATCGTAACACAGCTTTTTTTTTTTTTTAGGTGTTCCATTACATGATAGCATACAGGATTTGTAAACATAAAATGTACAAGTTTATTAATACATATTACAAATATTCTGTTTCTCCGTTCGTGTTTCTGCAACTCCAAAGAAGTTTTAATTTCTTTCTGTGTCGGAATGTCATTTTAGGTGCACTATTACAGAGTTTCATGCACCAGAAATGCAAAAGTAATACACAATTAATGTTTCTAATTGTAAGACCGTGTTGGATTTCATCGCGTCATATGAATGTCAAAAAACTAGCTTCCATGCCCTAGTGGTGTAGTGTATACAGTTTCGGATTTAAGATCGATACGCAAGTTTAAGTTTTTTTAGGGCTATTCTGACTAAGATTCTCAAGTGTTTCCTTCAGTTTCCTTAGGCGAATGCCGATATGGCACCTAGAAAAAGGCCCTGACCTCTATTTTCCTGTACCCTATTCTCGAAGACTGCTTGTGGAGGGACGTCACCCTTGTGACATGTAACTAGTTTCCCAGATTTCTTGGTCTGTTAAGATGTACTTCCGCAGTTTAGGTGTCGTGTATGAATAACACACTGTCTTGAATTTTAATGAGTCGTCGCGAGAAAACAGAAGAATGTACCAACACTAGTCAAAGGCTTGGGAGCTAGTTCCATCTTTAGCTCCGTATTAAAAAAGAGAACCATTTGGCAACATGTTAAACGGAAGTCAGCTCATCATTTTTGTGGGTGAATTAGATAAAGTGACGAATACGTGGGCGGTATGGTATCTCTGATTTGTGACATTGTTTGTCATGGAGGTTAAATGAAAAAAGAATTTTCCCCTCATTTATTGATAAAGTATTTTACAACTTTTCTTGAGACTGAGGTAAGAAACCTCAGTTAATGGTAACCCGATACCCTCAGTTAATGGTAACCCGATACCCGGATGAACTCAAAACCACTCAGATAATCAGAATGCCGAAGTTAAAATTCAAATGGTTAACTACTCCTAGTTGCAGTGGTTCTTTTTTCTATGGGGAGGGGGGGATGTATTTTCATCAATTTAATGTTATTTCCCACATGAAAGAAAGTATGTTGATCAGGGATTTTATCAAAACTTCGAAACTGTGGATGTATTGGGGGAACGGGTGAATAGAAATTTGAGAACACTTTTTCAGGTTGTTCTTACAGCAACTTTCGCAGCAAGGACAGTACAGGAAAGAATCAAAGATGTGTAGGGGGTCTGGCAAAATTTGACCGAACGATAGGAAAATGTGGCTGGAGTTATTGCCTCTCCTCTTTCTAAATTGAAGTATGTTATTTTAAAGCCCAGCATGACAGTCGTACTACGTCGATTTCTTTCCTTTCATTGGTTGTGTTAGCCGAATCGTGGGATGGTATCTTGATTCAACATCACAAACGTTTGCCACTTTTTGATTTCTTCGCGATAATCTTTTCAGTAATAGTGGGAATGAGAAGAAAAGTGGTCAACCTCTTTTTGTTGTTATTTGGAATTTTGCTTTTCAAGTTTGCAATTAACTTCAATTTTTAATACGGGTAGGCCTATTTGTGTATTTAAACAATGGTCTGGAAAATTTCCTCAAATTGTTATGATCTGAAAACGTCTCAAAATCATTGTTCGAAAAGCCCCCACAATTATATTTAGCGAGCCATATATTTTCACAATATACCAGAAAAAAGAAAATTAAGCAGTTGTAGCGGAGAAAAATCTGTATCGAATTGCTGTCTGAAGGATCACATTCCTTTGTGGAGCAAATGCTCATGTCATGCTTGTCCAAAGAAGAAAATATTTGTTTACTGTACTTACCGGCCGTTATTGTTGGTTGTGTGTAAATATTCTTGTTTTAACAGATAAAACAGTATAAACTAGCCACATTTGTTCACTTTAGTCCATTGATTGCAAATTTTGTTCGCCAATTTATAAACACAGAAGTTCTATGTAAATTCACTGTCATATACTATATAACACCAACAACGTCACTCACGAAGGCTTCTTAACCGCACATGCTGGCGCCCAACACCTGACTACCACAAACATTTCTTACCTGCTGCTTCTTTTGGGGTCACCGACTCTAGCGACGCTCCGCGGAGGTTCTTTGAAGAGTTCACGTCACCGATCTGATGAGCTGCTGCTTTGATAATTTAAGACATACTGTAATTAACTAATTAGATTTTTGCTTTATAATAATAATAATAATGACTGTAAGTTCCCAAGATTTATCCGAAAGGTAGAACGAGTGTCGTTGAAGTCTCCCATAAACTTTGGGATTTCTGAAAGTGATAGAAATTTAACGAAATTTGATACACGCGACCAGCCGGATGTAAGTTCTATTCTTTCTTCGATTTTTTCATACGAAGAATGTTCAAGCTTTGTAAGAATATGGTAATACTATGAGAAACATTGGTAATTGGTTTTTACTCATACTTTACCACTTCCGGTTTTGAAAAGCTGAATTAAGTCCGTGCGTGTGAGCACGGATGTAATGCTAAATTTTTAGATGGGTATACGCTTCGCTTGTTGCAACGAACGAAACTTTTCTCTTACTATCCCTGATATACCTGTGTACTTCATAAATTTCAGGTTGGTGTACGCTGATGCCTAAAAAATTAAGATGGGTATACGCCGTATACCCTCCATTATATCCCTCACGGGTGGTGGGCTCAATCCTAGATTTTTGAATATTCTAAGGAGGTTGTGCACTACTAAAAAATTTCAGGCATTTTCCTAAAAAAAAGAAAAGGAAAAAACGCCAGGAACTAGCTGCATATAAGGAAAACAAATTTGTCAATTTCTAAAAATGCTTAAACAAAGAATACTTAAAAGTTACTCTCTCCACTACTATTCAGTTTCACACTATAACTATTACTCAAATTAACATGATTATTTACAAGCACGTATCTAGTTTCTAGAAGTTGGTTTCGGTGTGTCCAGCGCCTTTGGGGGGGGGGGTTCCGAAATCTGTCTAATTTTGTGAAATTTACGTAAATTGCATATAAGTTTGACTAAAATGAACCCAAAAAAGTGTTAATTCCGGAGGGGCAGACCCCCTAAATACGTCAAAACTTTTTCAATTCTTGAGTGAATTCAGTCAAAATATTCTCCAATGTGTTCTTATCGGTAACCAAAAGAAGCTGAAAGACAAAAATATCGAAAACTTTCTACGAATTCTTAATTTTAAATACTGTTGGCACTCTGAAGTGCACTTCAGCCTCCTATCAAATTGAGTACCAGAGTATCCTTGGCACTACTTCTGGGCACCTTGGAAAAGCAAAGGCGGTCAAGCGTGAGACTGACCACCCTCACCTCATTCGTACCGTAGGTCTAGAATATGTGGAGCGCTACCTCCACATCCCCCATGCGCCGTTTATGGCGCGTGTGCATCGAGCAGGGGATAGCTTTACCGTTTACCTTTTTCTCCTGTTGGTATTCGAAAGGTTTGCTCAGCTAGTTGCTTAGTTTTCCTGACTTTTTTCCAGGAAAATTATTGGAATTTTTAACAGTCAAGCGTAGAATAGTTGAATTCATTTATGGTCTTTAGCCATCTTTGGCTCAGGCCTACGCGTGGAGTAGTATTTCCTCAGCTGTGCTGTAAACGAATATCACTTTATGAAATGATTTTGTACTCTCATTTTATAGAAAGACTACAATTTTTGTTATTTTTAATATGTAAATATCGTTTACATTTACATAACTGGCAGTTTTATTCAACATAGCTTCCAAACGTTGATAATATTTCATCTAGAGTAGCGTATGAAAGAACACTCCTAAAGGAAAGAAAAAGGAATAAAAAGACAGCAGCAATGAGAGAAAGAAGAAGTGAAATAAACAGATAGATAGGGAGAAAAAGAAGCGTAGGGAATAAAGGAACGAGAGGAGAAATGAAATAATTGGGAAGAAGGAAAAGAAAAAAAAGAGGAAGGAAAGACTTGAGAATGAACGAGAGGAAAAAGGGGAGTAAAGAAAGAAATTAAAGAAGAAAGGAAGGAATTGCAAACAGAAAAGGAAGATAAAGGAGAGAAAACAAAAGAGGTAAACAAAAATGATATAAAGGAAGGAAAAAAATGGAAAAATACAAGAAATAAGACCAGGAAGAGAAGAAAGGAAATAAAAGAAGTAAAAGGGAAACTTGGGTTAAAGTGGAGAGACAAAGAAACAGAGGAAAAGAAAGATATGAAAGAATTGGAAACAAGAAGAAAGATGGAAAAAATGACCGGAAGGAAGAACAAATCTTCGGAAGAGAAGAAACGAGAAGAAAAAAGAGAAAATAAAAGGAAAAAGAGAGAACGAAAAGATCGAAGAGAAAGAAACTAGGGAGGAATGCAAATTGAAGAAAGGAAATTAAAGGAGAAGGAAGAAAGGAAAGAGACTAAAAGGAGTAAAGGTAAAGAAAATTAAAAATTAATGGAAACCCTTGGGAAGGAAGAAAAAAGAATGAAGAAGAGAAAAGAGAGCAGAAAGATTGGAACAAAGGGAGTAAGAGAAAGAAGAGAAATTAAATAATTAAGAAGCAGCAAAAGAATGAAGGAGAGAAAAGGAGGAAGAAAAAACTTAAGGAACATAAAAATGAAGAAAGATGAAACCCTTAAAAGAATAAAGTTAAAAGAAAGAAAGAAAAAATATATTTGAAAAAAAGAAAAAGGAGAGAAAGACTTTGGAAGGAAGGAAATAAATAATCAGAGTAAAAAATTTTTTTTGTTTTTTTTCAATTCATGTCTATCTGATCGAGGAAGCGCTAAAATCATTTCAGGCCGGCCATGTAATACGCTTGGAATATACAGGGATGCAAAGAAATATGGCTGGTTATTTTCGATGTTGAATAATAATGTAAACTGAACAATAAACTAAATCTGGTACATATGGTATTCGGGACGGGCGTAAGCCATAGTGCTGTTACCGCCCATAAAATTCATTTTATCTTATCTTACAATCGTACATATGGAATATGATATTCACCGTTCATTAATTCGATAGAGAATTCTATTTAAACACGACTTAATAGAAATAGAATTCTATTTACTTCTGTTTTCGCAGACTATTTTTTTTAATATTAAGAACAATTTAAGTTTAAATTAGATTATATGATAATTTCCTTTACACGAAAATCTTGTTAAAAAATACACAGATAATTTAATCTTCAAAATGGCGGATTTTGATAGACATTTGGATGTCGGATCTTTCTTGTGTATTTTCAATATAATTTTGCATAATTCGACATTAAAATAATTTATGTTTGCAATTATTTCCATGTCAAGTCATTCTTTTTCCTTGGGGTCCTATTAATTTTCGAACACAAAAATGACAAATTTCTATACCATATTTTGGAACAAACAGAATATTCTATTGTCATTTGCCGCTTTGTTATGCAACCAAATTTACAATTCGAGAATGAGAGTTGCATATAATTAAGGGGTAAATAGTAAGTTTCTAAATTCAGTAGTCAGGTAAGATTATTGTATACCGTCGATTTCCTACACTAGATAGTAGTACACTTCCTATAAATGTAACTAATTTATATTTTTCTTACACAAAATTTGCATTGCTGCTGCTGCAAGTTCAAATCTAAAGAGTTCAAAGAAGAACGTTAATAACTATTTAAAGATTTCTGTTCGTGCCGATTTTACATTTTTTCCATTGTTGAATTTGAATTTATTTTAAGGCCTTTAGGCATCTCAGGCCGGGATAAGGTGGGGAGAGAATGTTGGAAGGTAGATGGCCAAGGACAATTTTATAATCACTATCCCATTTCCATTGTTGAAATCCTTTTATTGTTATAGCGAATATCCAAACCTATAAAAATGAAACTGTTGGAACAATGAACACGATTATTAGTAAAAAATTAGCTTGGGCGAGAATCTTTAGATGGTTATGAACTTCCTTCTGAAAGTTTGAAATATGTAAGTTGAAATTTGTAGACATAGCAGTAAAATTTCGTGTAAATGAAAAGATACATTAGAGACAGAAAGATCATACTGCCATCTAGCGTAGAAATTCGAAGGTTTACAATTGCGTGAAGCTGCTCCCAACTTATCACGACTTTTATTAATAATAAGCAAAGACGAAAGACAAATATTTCAGTTTTGTATGGTTACGAAATCTTGTAATTTAAAATGATAATTTTAAAAGATTTTTTTTTAGTTTAGAAATTCGACTACCCATTCTACGACATCATATGCGAACACTCAAATATTTTCGCCGAAAGTAAGTTCTTTAAAGCACTTATTTATCGCTTCATCTAGCCAACCCTCTAAATTTACAATATTATCTTTGAACTTTACGTAACATTCAAAAACCGGAGAAAGTGGGAGCATGATCGTACAGAATTGTACAGATCTTTTATAATTCATTAATCAATTTACTTGAGCGACATTAGGTTAAAATTTTAGTATTTCTGAAACCTTGAGAATGGCTCTCTCTACCTCCATGAAAAATTTGGTGGAGAGAAATAGAAACATAGAATTATGAATGAGTTCATAGAGAAAGTAACCAAATTTAAATGCTTGGAAATAAATGTAACAAGGAAAAATGAGGTCAGAAAAGAAATAGAATTTACTTAGGATCGGGCAGAGCATGTTTCTGTTCAGTTCAGAAGCTCCTAACCTCGCTGTTGGCATCAAGAAAGGTGAAACTGAAAATACAGAACGGTTATTCTGCCGGTAATAATTTACGGTTCCGAGAGTTCGAAGACTACCTTGACAGATTAACATAAATTGCGTGAGTTTTGAAATAAGCTGATGAAGAAGATATACGGGACAAGATGATTGGAGAATGGAGGAAACTGCATAGTAAAGAGCTGCACATCAGGTGTATGATTCACCCGATGTAAGAATAATGAATTCATGACGGCTAAGATTTATATTCCATCGTGGCTGGAAAGCAGGAGGGAAAGAGACCGTTGATGAGACCGAGATATCGTTGAGATGGCATTAGTAGAATGGATCTTGGAGAAGTGGGTGTTCGTGATGAAAATTAGCTTGATCTTGCCCAGGATATAATTCAATGGTGGACATTATTACTGCGGCAATGAACTTGCGAACTCCGTAAGCCATCGAGTTAGTTACGTTTTTACGAATTTGGTTCTCAATGTAGCGATAAAACCAGTAACAATGATGAGTATTAACGATCGTTTTATGTCTCTTGAAAGCTAAGTTATTAAAAAAGGACATTATAATTCCGCTTGATCCGTCCATCTGTCCGTGCCCAAAATTAAATCTCAGGAACCACAGGTATATAGAGGTTGCTGAGTTGTGATTGGAAAAATCTTAGGTAGACTAAAAATGCCGGAGCCGTCTTGATTGCTGCAGTAAGTCAATGTTGCCAATCCATTTTCAAGACTTAATTTTTCAAATTGCTTCTATTCTGTTACCTGCACCAAAATTTGCACCAACATTATTCGACATAATGGAAAAGTACTGTCAGTATTCCCGTCCCCAAGGACCTCATTTGTCAATTTTACCAACCTACTTCAAACATTGTATTTTCCAGATTGGTTCCATGCGTTGAACCATATTGGTTCCGCAACAAAATTGGCATCAACATTATTCGACACAATAGAAAAATACTGCAGGTATTGCCGTAGCTAAGCACGTCACTTGTTAGTGTTAGCAACCTATTTTATAAACATTAATGTTTGTATGTATGAAATGCTATCGAGGTACTGGAGCCTTCACGATTGTTAGTATATATAGAATCGCTGCACTAACTTATTTAATTTTAAAATTAACTAATTTTTGCATTAGTACAATTGATAGAATTTGTCATCATTTATTAGCGTAGATAAAGTGTCAGATAATTAGTTATTTTATGCTTCTTTACAATTTTAACAAAGAAGGAAACTATTTTTATTTAATTTCACTGATTAAACGTAATTTAATCTATTTCGTCACTATGCTCATACCATGTATGTACATTTCCGCATAATAAATAATTTCTTTAATTAATAAAGAAGCAATAGTATCAAGTAAATTGTGACTTTTTTGCTCATCCACTGGGGAAATCAAGGAGCTTAGACTAGAATTTACCGAGGATTCGTCAAGACAAATAATTGCCTTGAGAGGAATGTATTGATGAACTAAACTTTCTTTGGATCGGCTGGAGTCTTGAAAATTATTCTAGTGGAACCAATCGATAAAGTCTTTTGTGAATCAGGGTATCAAGAAACTTCCTAGTGTGATATTGAAGATTTCAGTACTGATGATTTTATGAATTGTGTCGATTTTAATATACCCATTATTGTACGTGATGATACATTATTAAGGAACAACCACCAAATTCTGCAGGTGGATTGAATGGAAGACGTACTTTTATTATGAAAGGCATTATCAACATTATTGTCCCAATCTTTATATATCATTATTTAAGTAGAGTATTTGGTTACGTTACGATAATTTCCAAATAATGGGAAAATTGCTGGTGTTATCCCAATACTCAAGATGGTGGAAAGTAAGTTATTATAGACCTACTTCAGTTCTAAAAGTGTTATTTCAAAAATATTTTTCGAAAATATCTGTTAATAAATTTATAATCGCATTGAACATCTACTATCAACAAACCAATATAGATCTTTGCAGGGAAGATCAACTACAACATAAATTTGGTCCAGTAATTAAAAACAGTGAGAGACTAAATGGATGTGATTTATCTGGACTTTCAAGAAAGCTTTCGATAAATGACCATATTCACATAATATATTATTACAGAATTTAACTGAAAATAATATTTTCTTTTGGATTTATCAATTGGATATGTTCCTTTGTCAAAGATAGAAAGCTCAAAGTTGAATATAAAAAAGCAATTTTGCTCTTATATAATACAAAGTCTGGTGTTCCTCAAGGCTCGAATTTAGATTCTCTAATATTCATCTTTATAAAGCATATCTCTTTCGTTTGCGATTTTGTATTCTGATATAAAAATATTCAAATCAATTTACAACTTCAATCATCTCCTGTTACAGAAAAAATTGAACAAAGCTGTAACTTGGCCTATGAAAACTCAAATACTACTAAATTTAAGTGAAACAGATGATGAAATATTTACAAGATAAACTAATTTTTCCATTGTTCCATATGGAATAGTAATCTGATAGAAATGAAATCCCAAGTGAAAGAACTGCGGGTAGAGATCTGGAAATCATTAAATGGATCTTTCGTAATTTTAGCTACATTTTGACTTGTAAAATATTTCACTATGCTCTCGTTCGAAGTCATCTAGAATATGCTAGTGCAATGTGTAATAGAGAGGAGATACACAAGACACGTTATTGCCATGGGATAGTCTAAATTATTTTTTGTCTTGGTTTAAGTGGAAATTCATACTTTTTTTTAAAGGGGAAACTTTCGAAGATGTAAAACTTCGCAAGTTCCAAGATCGTTGAATTCTATTTGGTGATAATTATATATAATACAATATAGTTATACCGAGCAGCCGTAGTTCACTTGGCTTTGAATTCGGGAAGTTCTGGGATCGATACCAGCTGCTGACCATCCTGACTTAGGTTTTTCCAGAGTTCTACTTCAGTCACGCAGGCAAATGCCGTGATGGTACGTTCAACTTAGACCGTGGCCGACTCTCTCCCGCATCCTTTATCCTACCCTGTCTCGGCCTGAACTATGGTAATTTTTCTCTTGCCAGCTGTAATCTTCTGAGAGCTTTTGCGTGTAATATTAGAAAGTTCCTCCCGTTTTTTCTGCTTAAATACGAATGCTCACATATCCAGCCATACGAACGTTATAAGCCATTTTTTTCTTTTTCCATGTGCATCTTTTTATCTTTTCAATCGTACTTATTATATGCTTCTTTTTTTTTAAAAGTATAGTCTTTAAAATGAGTATTTGGTAGAGGAATTTAGGTTCTTTCTGAAGTAATTTTTATTTGTTGGGTGCAACCTGTTGGACAATGCTGTTCGTTTTCGGCCACGTTTATTTAAACTGTTTTGTCAGTATTGCCCGATCAAAATAATTAAATAATTGCTATTTTACTCTTGTGCGGTTCCCAACGTATTAGCATTTGAACTTCATTTGAAGGAAAATGTTAGCGCATGTTACATTTCATATACCTTATCTCGCGCTTTGAGTAGCAACATACCTTAACCCGCTGTAACACTTAAACTGGAATGTGAGGTTTGTTACTTCCGTAACGTGTGGATTTTACCATAGCTGCAAGTGATGCAATCAGCATCATTGAGACAGTGTTGCATCGTGACAGTTACGTTAGACGTTAAGTATTCTTTTGTATATTTATGTGTGTAATACGTCTGGGAACATCAACTGCAATTTGATGCTGCTGTTATAAATTCAAGAAATCCGAGACAAAACTCTCGCAGAAGTTATATAATTAGAACGACGAGTTAATTAAGGCAGTGATTAACTAATCATAAAGCTGTAGAGTGACCTTGAAGTAGAGTGTACAAATCAGTCATGTTCAGATTCTTTACTTACAGTCCTTTGTTATTGCGGATGCGCTGGTGAAATTACCCATTGAGATTGAATGTCATTAATACTAAAGGTACTAAGTATTATAACTGTTACCAAGGCCTGCAGTTTCAATAATTGAAAGTTGTTTCCAGCATAGGTACTTAAAAATAGTTTTTTGCTGCTAATTTGAAGAATGACCTCAGATTTGCTCTAACAAGTCAGGTTTTGGCACAGGTGTGATGTAGCTTCAAATAGTAAAAATTCTGTAACTTTTGTTCATGTTCCAAAATACATGGCCTCAAATCAGTTTTTGCTGCTGATTAAAAAAAAAATAAACTTAGGATACTCTATCAAAACTCTGTTGGAAGAAAATTATTTTTAATTTTTAAAATTCAGCCAATTATATTTATGTCGTTACATGGTAGATTTAAGAAGTTACAAAATGTATTACTATAAGAATGATGTAAAATAGATTAGACCTTATAACGATCTATCACATGTGTATTAATGATAGCTGTCATTACGAATTTCCGATTTTTTCTTCTCTAGTCAGACGCTATATGTTTTTTTAAAAGGTAGGAAGAAGGCAAACATGAACAAATAAAAATAATGTCAATCATTTCTTGTTTAAGAGCACTCCTTCCTCACACTTCCACTTTTTAACATTTTTCAAAATATTTCAAAATCTAAGAGCTCTACCAAAAATTTGAGAACACGAGTACTTATAAATTACTATGAAATCCAATGGGAAGCGATCTCGAGATCTTCTCCAT
>JAGDQP010001899.1:88222-113229 GCA_022664845.1 Lepisma saccharinum
ATGGAGAAGATCTCGAGATCGCTTCCCATTGGATTTCATAGTAATTTGTAAATACGCGTAGTGCAATTTGTTCTCAATGATTTTTTTTACAATGCTGTTATATTTTGCCATATTTTGAAAAACGTTTAAAATGTAGGAGCGAATGCAAGGAGGACCCGCCGGGCCGTCTGGATGGCCGGCCGAGCGGTCTGTGGCGGTAGGGCATCGGCTCGAAGGTCCCAGGTTCGAGTCCCGGCAGGGGTGTGGATTTTAACAGCTAAAGGCGAATCGTGACGGGCCGAAGTCCAAAATTGCTAGACTGGCTCATATAAAAATAAAGTTTACCAAAGGTTTTACCTTTACTGGATGAAACCTAATGAACCTGATTAGAAGGGTTCTCTCTGGGCACGATTCCGTGATTTTATCGAGAACGGGTTGTCCGATATTCTCTTGTTCCCGGACGTGTGCTGTTTTATTTTAAAGCATATACTTATTTTGCCCGGGTATATTTTCAATTATATCCTCTGTGTATAATTGCTTTAACGTGACAAAAGCCAGAAATAATTCTGTCTGTTGCGTCTCTAAAATTCATTCTGACGATGAAGTACAATATCTAGCTAGCTGTGTTGCTTTCGGAGCTGGCATTCTAGCAAGTTCATCGCCGCAGTAACAGTTGTTCGCCATTGGATCTATCCTGAGTAAGATCAAACCAGTTTTCATATTGAGCATCTAATGTACTTCTCGAAGATCCCTTCTAATATTGTCATCCCTACAAACTCTTTCCCTTTGGTTTCCCAACCACGATGGAATATAATCTTAGTTTTTCTACCATTCGGGCTATATTGCCTGCCTGTTTTAGTTGTCGTGATATCATTATTCTTATAATGTCGGGTAAATCATAGCAATAACTCTAAAGTTATGCTCAGTTTTTATTTAATAAACTGGAGTGCTTTTTGTAAAAATAACCAAGATATATTTATCTAAACTCTTCAGTTAATTTGTTATTTGATTAACACAAATGACAATCATGTGCTCTTTTTTCTCAAGTTGAAATATGACAACCCTCTGTTATTATTCGTGTCACTATTGCATTGGTGCGGTTGAATGTCTGAAAGTTTAGCGTTTGTTTAAAGTGTTTTTAAATAGCACGAGAATTATAGTTAGAAATTGAAATTTTAAAAAGAAAATATTTATTTTTTAAAAAAGTATCTGGGCTGAAAGGCACATTCTATCTAAGCCAGCCAAATGTCTCAGAGATGACGTATCTTGGCGAGCACTCTTTGTCTTGTGGTCATGGCCGTAATTTACACAGCATCGCGGCATTTGCCTGGTGAAACTTAGCAAAACATTAATTAGGGTGGCTGGCAGCAGAACTGGAACCTGGATACTTCTGCAGTCCCGTTTGAAAATCTTGACTGCAGCCACTAGACCACAAAGGCTAGATGGAAAATTTTGTCTGCCATGTTGAAACAAGAGGACTGCAAGATCTGAAAATAAATATTAACGCCATTCTGTTTTAAGAACCCGGACATAGATCTAATATAAACCGTGACATTTGCATTTATGGATCTTGTAGGCAACAATGGCCTAAGACTGTCAGATATCGGAAAAATGACGTCCCTCAACGAGCTCTTCTTCAGTTCAGGAAGAAGAAAGTAGGCATGACTTTTGTCTTACGTTCTATATTGACATTCTTCTGGTGAAATTAAGGAAAGCTCTGGAATGCCTCTACTATGGCCTACAGCTGGACTCGAACCTGCGTTCCTGCCTAGTGCCGATCCGACCCGAAGTTCGCGACCGTAAATACCAGGCCACAGGGGCTTAGTGACGATCTGTGTCCTGCCTTTCTCAGTGTTTTGTTGTTACTCGAGGATGAATGCAAGTACCTGAAAATAAGTTTCATAAAGCGTAGAGTATTGATTGTTTTAATACTGGGTCCCAATGGCCTCACATCAGTAATTGCAACCATAAGTTTATACAGGCACATTCTGAACATAATGTCCTATACAACTTTGAAGTTTCTCCTGGATTTTCCTAATGTATTTACTAAATTAGTATCGTATATACCCTAAAAGTTTTGTGTTTGTTCACTTGTACACATGTTCGATTGAGTGACGAAACCTGAAAACGCCTAATCTTATCCGTAAACGAAGAATTAATACAAATGAAAGTAAGAGACAAACGTGTATGAGTAAACTGATACCCTTTCCCCTTTATTCTACTTGGAAATAGAGAAAGAATTTGTAATGAGAGCAATACGAGTAAATAGTTCTGGTAGCTATCCTGACGAAGAAATATAACTCCCAAAGGTAATTATCGAAAACTGACGAAGCACGGCGAGAAAACAATAAGCTCATCCAATATGCAAATTCTTGTTTAATGCCAAACATTCTCGGACATTATTTACTTTGCAGATGAAGCCAACACGAAGGTCATAGAATGCTTGATCAAGATACTTCAGCCAAAAACTTGAATCCTGCCTGAAGATGTCGGTCAATTCACGGCCACGACCTCAACGTGAAATACATTAAAATTTCTACCACGTAACGCAAATTTGTTCCACATATCGCTTTATTATGTCACATCTTTACAAGTTTCTGGAATTATAAAATATAATTTATCTTATGATTTCTTTTATACGCTGTCTGCATAATTTGCATGTGAAATTGATATGCTTACAAAACTAATGCAGTGAACACGTAGATACGTACGGTATGTTTCTGGGTTATAAGTGACACAGTGAAGTAGTGTGACGAAATGTCTTTTATGTGATACTATAACTGAAGACAATGACTTTGAAAACGTACAGTTAGTTAGTGCTTTATGTGCTAAATTAGCATCTTATGAGGATGTTTGTAGATTTAAGGAGTGACTGCTAATTGCTCTTTAAACCTTAACGATACGAACATTACGTTACTATATATATATATTTTTTTTTAACGATGAATGTGGATAATGAGCACCTGTACATTTAATGGAAGTTTTTTCGATTTGTTAGATATTTTCTCTTTTAGTGGGCGTATTTGGTTATCGCCTTTCGAGTAATATAATTTTGTGTTTGTTTCGCAATCAATAAATGTTTTACATGTCGGGGGGGGGGGGGGTTATTATGAGAAAGATATCCTCTTGCATACCTTCAAAGGTTAGAGGACAACTGATATGCAGTAATGAGAAAGTTAGGACAGATGAGGGGGAATATTGAGGATTTTGGGGTGGAAAACATTAGTCCTTGAGGACTAAATTGACGTAGATCTACTTGAGTCTTTCATTTTTAAGCTACTACTCACATTTACTAAACTTCTAAACTTGAGTGTTATTACCTATGTTGAAGTTCGCTGTGTGCGCTTTCACATATGCTGTGTGTTCATTTCGCAGGCATAAATTATATTAAAAAACTAATGTGATTCCATATAAATGTAGAGAGGCATACTTATTGGGAAAGAGGTTTGGGTGGAATGAGCTTTCATTTGTTGGTCTGTACACTCTCATTCTGCTTCAGATAAAAACCCAAGCATTCCACATTAGCAGTAAATCCTATCACTAGAAACTCAACTGTTAAAAATTTCATCTATTTTCCTGCAAAAGGTTAGGGAAAGCAGGCTCCATGAAAATGTGCAGTAATGTTATTGACAAAATTTAGGAACCCTTCGAATTTCAAGAATATTTGAAAAAAAAAAAATACTGATATCTCGATATTTTTGTCTTTCAGCTGCTTTGGTTATCTGTAAGAACACAGTGGAAACACTTAAGAATTGAAAATCATTTTGGCTGAATTGATCAACCTGAATAAGAGTCACAGTTTGTACCTGAATAACAGTTAAGCCAACAGTTGCCTGACTTTTTATACAGCAAAGTGGCGAAAATTTTTAACAGTAGGCTACTTGATTAGAATGTAAATTATTATAAAGGCTGCCGCACATCGGAAAAGCGCGTTAGAACAGCAGCGAAGAAAAATGATGCCGTACTAAACCCATATTTTTTTTATTCTTTATTCTGATTTAGAGTGTACGCGCCAGTGTTTTAATATATACATTTGGTGTGAAATCTTGAAGTATTGGCTCCAGACTCCTTAGTTCAATGATTAATCGCGGAATTTGGATCATCTCTTTGGAAGGCGCGCAGGTTCGAGCCCTACTGTTGGCATACTGAGGCTGAGATTTCAAAACAGGGGTTTCCTAAGTTTCACGTGGCGAATTCCGGTTTACCGAGGGTAAAAATGCGATGGGGGTAAATTATCCCGCTACACCGGGATGATATCTAGACTAAGGTATTGGTCGCTATACTCCTATCTATTCGAAAAAGTTATTACGGAAGGATCCTCATCGGTCATACTTGTGTTGCTCTGAGTAATCCCTGTGTGTTCAGCTCAGATATGTAAATTAAATAATAAGAAAACTATAGTAAAAAAAAGTTTGATACAAGAATTAGTGAGCCCGAGTTTATCAGGAAGTATTGAAAACAACATATATACCAAAAAGAAATGTTTTAAAATAATCCTCAAAGAATAGGTGTTCAATAAGCGTTCATAGCACTATCGAAATTTCCACATTTCTTGACCACAATACTAAGAGAATTTTAGAAAAGATGAATACAAAAACTGTAACACACGTATATTGTATTCATATAGGGTAGTTCATCTTATTACTCTCATTACGCATAAACATTATTAATTTGGTTATAGCTCAAATTGAAAAGTATGCAAAGTTAAGCTCTTTTCTGTAATATATTTTTAGATTTTACTGTTGATAAATATATCCAAGTTGGTAGTAGCAATTTGATTTAAAGTTATGGAGGAACCAAAAGTGACTTTTCCTTTAGTTATATTTATGTGTAAAAGTTATTAGTTTTAAATAATATTCTAACGCTCGCACTGATACCATTTCTGCGTACTTTTATTCATCATAAATTCAGTCCCGTTAGAAGAAAGGGAATGTACTTATTTATCTGCTATAATTGCTACCTCTGGTATTTATATATTAAAATTGCTATCTCTTGACATATTCCAAGATGCGTTAAGAATAGCGTTATAGTTTCTCGTCCTTAATTGTTGTTTCAATTGTGTGTTGTACAAATGAACTGAATTTGGTTAATTGAGATGTTATTAATGTCCTAAACAAGCTGGTGATCTAAAGACGGAATCTACATAGTTTTTGGTAAAGTGGGCTCATAACCATTCTGTTCAATGGGCCCTGGTGGGAATTGAACATGTGACCACGCATACTGAAAGCGAACGCGTTAACCTCTCTGCCAGTCCAGGATCGAATTGAATTAGAAATGAATTATATATTTATAAGACTGAAAATGGATTGTTTTAATAGGGAAATTCAAACCATATGAACTATTTGTCATCCCATACTGCATCATCATAATCATCATTATTATTATTATTATTATTATTGTGAAATATGTCTTTACTTGCTTCACTCACATAGTTTTCTAAACTGTAATTCTGTTTCAAGTCAGTAAGTAATGACATTCCTTGGTGATCACATTGTTAATGAAAATGAAAAAGGAAACTTTTATTTCACGTATTTATTTAGGTTTTTACGAAAGGAAATCATTGCAATATTAACGTGATTTGGTTATAGCTTTATGTGCGTAGGAATCCCATTGAATCATTCCACTATAACATCCTTAGAAGCTGTATAAATGCTGCTGTTATTCTTTGAACCATCAATATGCTTTATGAAAGTATGGGGAGAAAGTGGTACAGTTCCGGATATTGTTCCGTAGAAGATGGAGTGGGTGTTCGATTTCCAAATAGACGTGTTTCCCCAAGGTAGATTCTATGTTAGGAGTTCATTGATGACCACAATTGCTCTGCTTTTAAAATGCATTTGTTGTCTTTCTGACTGTTGTTGATCTCCGTCTTGCATGCATATTATGTTTAATTGTATTTGTGTATGTGGGCTTTCATTAGGTATGGTAGACCTGTAATAACTTCTTCATCCTTGTGCACTCCTTCAAGCGTGCTTAACGCGTGTCGTGTACCAGAACATCCGGTGTCTTATTTTTTCCCATCCATCTCAGGCACAGTTTATTATTTACAAGTGGCGAGCGAAGTCCTTTCCAATTCTCCTTGAAATTTCTTTCATAGATTATTTTGGTAAACACTTGCGTTGCCTCTAATCTGTGCTCTAATATTATTACTCTGTGAACAGAGTCCATTTCTGTTACATTTCAAAATGCTCTTTTGCATATCTCAAGGGAGTCAACGTTTGATCACCCGATTAGTATTTGCGTCCTTTTTTTGTACATTTTTTCACTCAAATTATAGTGTATCAATAAGCTTGTTTTGGTTTCTTAACAAGTGAGCACTGCGATTTTACTAACAAACGCGAAGGCTCCAGAGCATCTAATGTTTATAAAATAGGTTGGCAACACTGACAATTGGGGGTACTTAGGGATGGAAACACCCAAAGTGTTCTTTGTATTGTGTCGAGATTCGCAACGGATTGAAACATGACCACCTACTGTTTAACTTTGCTTTAGAATATGCTATTCTAAAAATAAAAAGAGGACAAAAAGGGACTAACATTAAATGACTTGGACCAACTGTTCGTACGTGCGGATGATGTAGATTTAATAGGAGACGATATAGATGTCTTAGTAGAAACTTGCGATGAGAGGTCTGCCGCAGTACTTTGGTCTACAGCTCTACAAGTGAACGTAGAGAAAACAAAACACATGATAACAAGCCGAAACACAGCAAGTGAAGGTATTAGATAGATAACAATGAAGAATTAAATCACAAGAAAGTAAACAAATGTAGATATTTAGGAGCATATGTAACATGCATAAACAAGGTCACGGAAGAAATAAAAAGTCGCTTAGTATCGGGCAACACATGTTCCTATTCAGTCCAGAAACTCCTAACGTTGCGATTAATATCAAGGAAATTGAAATTATACAGAATGGTTATTTTCCTAGTAATAATTTACGGTTGCGAGTACGACCCTAGTAGATGAACATAAATTACATGTGTTTGAAAATAAGATTTTAAGAAAGGTATACGGGTCGAAACGAAACGAGGTGACCGGAGAATGAAGAACTCCACGGACTGTGCGACTTACTCGAAATTATAAAAAATAACGAAATCACAACAACTATGATAGAGAGGCCATATATACCTCGGATGGGGGAAATGAAGATTACATTCCATCGTAGTTGGAAAGCCGGAGGCAAAGAGACCGTTGGGAAGACCGAGATGCCGTTGGGAGGACAATATTAGAAGAGATCCTCGAGAGGTAAATGTTCGGGATGAAAACTGCCTTGATTTTGCTCAAAATAGAATCCATTACGGACGGTTGGAAAACAATCTTAATAGTAATTGTTTTCCAATAAATAGTAGAACTGTTTTGTTTAAGTGATGATCAACATCAGGACCATGATTGAGATTTCCTGGAATTCTGGAGATTTATCGACCATGGGGAAACCAGATGCTGTTTCTTAAATATCAATTGTTGTAATTGTGTTCTAATATAATTTTCAATAAATTCTAAAATTCTAGGGGAGGGCAACTGCCCCTCCCGCCCCCTTACATGACGGCCCTGGACTGAGTGGACTCTTTCAATAAGATAAGATAAAATGAGTTTATGGGCGATAACAGCAAGGATTCTTTCAATGTTGAATGAAAATGCATATGATGACGGAGAACATGAAGATGGTGATTGATGTAAGTGAAATCACTGGTGATGTAGATCAGCAGGATGAAGTTGGTGATGAACAGAACAAAGTGATGACAATGAAGATGATGGTGGGGCGAAAGACGTGAAATTCTAAGAACTACAGGAAGTATCTCTGTGTGCTCTAAGGACGTTTCTTCAGATCTGTATATCCTACTTGCAAGACTTCAAAAACACTATGTACCATGCTTTTAGATCAGTAATGTTATGCTTTTTATTATATAAAAACTATACATTTAGTTTATTAATACTTTCCTAAATAAAGGCTCATCGGAATTTCCATGTTTAAAAAGTAAACAATTTGAATTTTATACGGTAAGAAAAATGGTATTAGACAACAAAGAGGACATTTCTAATGCTATATTCTTAAGTATTTAGAAATTGTCTGAAATAAATAAAAAAATACGAAAACATATTTTTGTATGTTCCAAATAAAGTCGAAAACAAAATCCAAAAAGATGTTCTAAAAAAGTTTGAGAAACAAGTAAAATATCAGAGGGGAAATGTAGGGGTCATCATGAAACCGCGCGACCGTTCCAGGGTTACTCACTTGACTTGAACATCTTTTAAATATCACAGTGGTCAGGGACGTCACACGTTGCTGAACTGCTGAATGATAAAGAATTTGAAATGTGCTTGTCAACAATAGTGGATGGCTAGATCATTCAGCAGGTTACTCGACCTTTAAGAAATCAATATGGTAACGAAAACTTCACTGAAACATTATTTCAGTTCCTATAGTCAGAAATATAACCTCTCTAATAAGTAATCATCGAATGGTTAGTGAAAGTAAATACACTCAACAAAGTAAACTGACTGTTCCTTGCTTTTATTCAGTTGCAAAGTAATATTAATCAAAGCCTTGAAGGAGCAAAGGCGTTGTATTTAGTGACACCATATATGGCAGTTATGTGTAGATATTGTGAACTTCATTTTGTGCTCATATTTCGCAACTATCTTAGGCAAATATATAGAACTGCCTAATTGTCCAAGTAGACTACTTCATGCAAACGGAAGAGTTAAAAAGGAAGTTAGAGGAAAAAATGTTTTCATGTTGCTAGTCGGTTGTTCAAGATCATTTGATTTTCACCGTTACCACACACGTACAAAGTACAAATTAGTTTAAACACATACCTTTAACTTATTCTAATGAGATTTCTGATTCTTATAAGTGTTTGAGAACCACATCTGTCAAACGTTTATTGCGTTATTATTTTGCTACGACCATTTATTTCTTCCTTGACTTATTGGTTTTTCTACTTACCGTTTCTATGTTGTTGTTTTTTTCCTTCATAAGTTAATACTTATATTTTTATGTAAATATAGGACAGCCCTCAGGCTGTGAAGTTGACCAATTCGAAACAAATAGCTGTACATATGAAACGTAAACAGTAATACAATAAAAACAGCATCAACTAACAGATGTATGAGTTAATAAACAAGCTATAAAATTTGTGTGCTAAATTAGCAGCTAATTAATTACTAGAAGAATAAATGTCGTCAAAGAAGTATTGCAAGGCCATATATTTCACGAAAGAAAGATATAAGGGCTTGTTTCAACTACATGAGAGGTAGTGTATTGTACAAACTTATTCAGTCTTCTGTGTCAAATGATAAAAATGCTTTCATGATTGCTCAGAAATACGATTTTTTAGTAATTGTTATTATTATCTAAATGTTCTTCTTCCATTTATTTTTAACACAGCAATTGACATAAAGTTGTATAGTAACATTCTTTAGTGTTAGCGAGATACTTTGTGTGTGGTACTTACTATGTGAATAATCTTGGTACTATCGATTACTTGTTACGTCATGTCCTAGATATTCGTAGATATATATAAAAGCTAATATGGATTGAGGTTAGGCGAATGGACATTATAAAATAAAATATAACACGTTTCATGCAACTGTTATGAAAGCATGATGTAAAATATTTATGAAGAAAATTAAATATACGTAATAAGTGCTTTTAGGAGCAGAAATTATACCTCGGTCACGATTTTCAAAGTAGTGGTACTTCTTGCAACTGGTTCTTCCTTCTCTTTCACGAGATCTATGTACGAGTTTGTGGGTGTACGGACGTGTGTTTGTGTTTAACCAAAGTTCTCTTCTGTTTTATTTTTAACATATTATAGAACCCGGTTTATGGGATCGGTGTTCTTCGTATTTTGATAACGTCCCTTGACTGCTAGGAATTAGGCGATAGATAATCTACATAGCTTGTCCGTAAAAACAATATCACGAAATATACGGTTGTATACAAGCAGCAATAGATAAGGCGCTAAGGATGAGAGCGTTTTAAAATGGTGGAAACGTTTTAAATAATTTATTGCACAAAAACTCGGACAGATACCAGTGTCCTATACAATACACACCTTTCTAACATCACATCATTTTTACTACGATTAAATGTTGCAACCACTTGGGAGACGGCCGCAGCAAATATCTACATGGTAATCAGTCTTAACATACTAGGTCCTGCATATTCTGTGTGATCGTGGGGGTAACTGTTTAAATTGTCTGTGTTAATTTGTAAGCGTCTTGTGGCAATGATTGCGCATAAGGATGATCCTTTTTATGTGGCTGCACAATAAGACATCACATTGTGATCTCGGTGACCATTTCAATAAGTATGACTTTTTTCGAAAATGTTTGATCCAGGTACAACAGGTCACGCCGACTGGCGGTGAATGGTGGTAACAACTGATAACATTTCGTGTTTTGTCTTTCCACATGGTATAAATAAATAAATAGTATCTGTCTTATTTCGTGTGCAGTAAATTTTTAATGAGTTTCAGCTATTTATAAGCAGATACCATTTATATACACTGTATATTTAGCAGATGTTGTAAGGAGATGTTTCTAGAACATCAGAGGTGTTATGGTTGCAGGAAGAACAATTATGTCCATTAGATTTACAGAAACAAACAAATAATCATGATGTTAGAAGATCGGAGAATAGGCTGTGAATTCCTTCTTGATTAAGGTTTTTCAAGGATTTTTTCCTCAGTCACACCAGATAAATGTCGGGATTGTACCTACTAATTGGACCCTAGACGACTACCTCCCAACATTATCTTACTCTCCCTATCCCGATACCTGAAGGTTGTAAATATTTTTTTAAAAAATAAACTGTGAAGAACATCGAATGAGGATAAACGAAAATGTTTCGTTGGTAATTAGAACAAATGAAATTACTGTATAACGGATGTTAACTTTCAAAGAGAAATAGTAGAGCAGTTTCAAATATTTGCAAATCAATATACTTTAAGATATGAACTTTGAATTTAATTTTAAGACCTTTAGACAACTTTGGCTCAGCCCATTAAGATATTAAGTTTGGGAATGAAGTAAAGTCGAGAGTAGGAATGACAAAAGAGGCATAAGTCGTCCATCTCTCCGTCTACGGTTTCCATCGTCCCAGCGTTTGTTTGGAAGAAGAAATTCTGGCATAATCTCAGTCAAAATAGTCGTCCAGACAGAATCGAACCTAAGTTACCTCCCAAGTGCATAGCACTAACAAGCTTGTCAATCCCTTACTTCCCTCCCCTTGAAACAAATCTTGTCAGTCAACACATTTAGTAATGTAGAAATTTATTCTAGTTTTTACAGGATTTCTCAGATTATTAGCATTAAAGTGAATAATTATGCTGCTGCTTCTTTACTTTTACTTGTAGGCATTTATGGATTTATGTGTTTCGAGGCGTTGTAGTGTCATTACCAACAATTATTCCAACTCCTCCAATATTTTATTGAATATGTGCTGATTTCTTAACATGAGCGATAGCCTCCTCCCCCACACACATGTACTAAAATAGTATCCAGACTAGTAATGAAAACAACTTCGTTAATGCACGCATATTGTTAGCTTTAAGTTACATTAGCTTCGAAAATTCAAGTTCCTATAATTCGTTCTTTTAAAAAAATCATTTCAGTATGTTCCATTTGAGTTTAATTTTAAAGCCTTTCGGCAACTTTGACTTAGGCTGACGACGGTGTGTTTCATATCAGCTCTAGATATAGCATATACATTAAAAAATATTCCGAGCTTCTTAATGAACACTTTTTCCCATAGACTGCTACAATTGAGATGGATTGGGTCAGCTTTTGACCATTTTTTTAAACTACTTTTTCACTTCCAATCATTATATCAACATATCTTTGCACATTTCGGCATGAGTCAAAGAAACTCATAATGTATCAAAAGGCGGTTCGGTAGCCTTGGAAATAAGTAAAAAAAAAAAAATGCCGGGAGTGGGGATACAACCTGAGTCGTCTTGGTGATAGATTACCTTTTGTTTTAGGCAATCCTAAAAAGCTTTAGTACGCAAGGAAGTTCGGATCTCACCCTCAGAAAGGCATGCTAAATACCCTCAGTTCTTATCCACCTTACTTCTTCTTGAAAACAAGACCAAGAAAAGCAAAGAATATGTACAAAAGGTATACTTTTTTTTTACGGTGTATCTCTTGGTGAAAATGAAGGAACAGGAGTGAACGACGCCCCCTTACCTCTACATATGCGAGCGAAAAACTCCAATTAACAATTAAACAGTTCTAGTCGTAAGCGGTTCCTTGTAGATATGAAAACCCATGTCTATCTTTGTGTGCTTTTACACAAGTTCACATCTTATTGCTTCTTAGAATTAGAGAAGTTAAGCTACTAAACTAGTATCCATAGAATACAAAACGTAACGTTGAAGTACAGAAGAATTTTAAGGAAGTAGGAGACAACAAAACCAGAAGAAACTGCGTACGTATAAAGATCGCGAGCATAATTACTATATTTGAAATCATTGCGTGCATGTGTGGAAATTATTTCCTTGAAATTGTCTCGGCAAAGTGTTTCAGTGGAAAGACTCGTACGAAAAATAATGTATGGTCGGTACTAGTGGAGTAACTTGTACAGCATATTGGCGATTGTCTTCTCAGCTCTCGTCCTTATCATTGTTTCATGCAACGGTACACATCTTCAGTGCTAGACGATGGCTGTACAAGCATCACGAAGCACCATTGTGTATCCTGTCGGTTACTTCAAATTACTTTGTCCAGATAGACACCTGGCGAGTACATATGATTATTTTTGTGTAATTTTAATGTAAACCCAAATTAAAATTGGTTCTAATTCTTTTGTTTTCTGAAGGACAAAACGGAATATTGAAATTGAGATTGTTTTTTGTTTTCTTCTCTTTATGGAGACGTTCTCCTTATCATACTAATTCTTGATCGTGATCTTGCTTGTAAATTCTATGCGCTCTTCTTTACAACGACTGTGTAATTGGCAACGCCCCTTTGGATTCCGAACAACGGAAAGAGATCTCTTCTGAAAAGTAATTTAATTCTACTTCCCAGGAATATTATGCAGCATGCTCAAACTGGATGCTAGTTAGTTACTTAGTTTATAAATATTTTGTAATCAGAACAGTAAAAGAAGGCCAGAGGATTGCTTTCCTTGGATTAATATATATTGCCTTTAAACGTTATATTTACCTATAGATACAAAACACACTTTTGATGGACCCCTAAGCTTCAGCCAACTTATTCTAATTGTTAATTCGGTCCTGACATTTGTCAGAAGAGAAAAAATGTCCTGTTATGATGTCCTTCATGTAAATTGCCCAGAAGCCTTTGGTTCTCAAGTAATCTGTATTTTTATCTCTCATTCCCCACCTGGTAAGAATCAAATCCATTTTATGTACGATATGTTCTTAAGCACCATCTTATACCCTTTTACGTAATATACTGTATCTTATACATTTGTATATTTTTCTAATCTAGATGAAAGGGATTTCCTTTTAATTTGTTTGTTTATACGTTTTCATCAGAGTTCACCTTCATTTTTAATTGGTCATTTATTCGTACACTGGGATTATTTATATCGAAAAATAATTTGTATCACAAAATCATTTTTCTTGTACGTTTCTGCATAAGAAAGTTTTAGATGAGCACGTTCGAAAAGTAGATACCGTCTGTTATTTAAAAATCAAAATAGGTTTATTAGATTCAGCAAATCTTAAACTACTCCTCTAAATAGTTTCCACCATTGGCGAGGGACGACCTGAGCCATAGTTGCCTAAAGGCCTTAAAATAAATTTTAAAAAATGGCGAGGGATTTTGTCATAATGGGATTTCAGATTCTGTATTACTTCGTACAAGAGGGCCACTGCTAACATAGTTACTTCTGCACTAATATTCGAGTTCATAATCGTTGAAGAAACGCTTATTCAGATGTAAGATCGCGTGCCGCTGAGTTTGGGTGGCGTCTTTTGGAACCAGGTTTAAGGCTAATTCACACATACGGTGCGTGCCTATGCTGTTCCCATGCCATGCTACTACTACACCAGTTCCAAGGATGGATTGCAAGGAGGAAGATGCTGTTGCGACCGGGATGGTTTCTTTTCAAGACGGCACTGATGGGGCATGGCAGGGGCCGATTTTTTTTTACAGATATTGTGATTCGAGTTGTCATCAAAAGTTATGCATTGGTACCAAATGAAGCCACGCCAAATACGGCCGTCCTAAAATAATATTTAACCGGGCCTCTGGACCCCTAAAGGGCCCAATTGTTTTTTGCAAAACAAGGAATAAAAATATGATACCAGTTTCCACATTTTGGGGTTCGAGTAGTTATGAAAAGTTGTGCATTGGTACAAAATTTAGCCATTGGCCCTTTTTAGCCCATTTCAAAGTAAAATTTTCGCGTGCTCGGCTCGGCTAGATATTTTTTGATTTCGGCAAACATAACATAACATTCTACAACTTTTGCATGCTACTCAAACTCAAATTTCTAAATAATAATAAAAAATAAAATAAATTATCCTTTTCAAAATTATCATTTTCTCGTGGGGGGGGGGGGAGTTAATATTTTTTGATCCGGCTGTTTGGGGTGACCAAACATAATATTCTATAACTTTTGCACAGTAATCAAACTCAACTTTCTAACTTTTTGGGAGTGGTGCCCCAAAACAGCTTTTTTTAAAAAAATAATTGAGTTTGATTAGCGTGAAAAAGTTGTAGAATGTTACGCTATGTTTGTTCGCCGAAACACAGTCGGATCAAAAAAATATCTAGCAGGGCGCCGGAGCACGCGAAAATTTTAGCTTGAAAATGGCCAAAACCGGCCATATTTGACATGGCTTCATTTCGTACCAATGCACAACTTTTCAAAACTACTCGAACCCCAAAATGTGGAAACTGGTATCATATTTTTATTACTTGTTTTGCAAAAACCAATTAGGTCATTTAGGGTCCAGGGTCCGGTTAAATATTGTTTTAGGGCGGCCATATTTGGCATGGCTTTATTTGATACCTATGCATAACTTTTGATGACAACTCTAATCACAATATCTGAAAAAAAAATCGGCTACCCTAATGGGCACGGCACAGTATGTGTGAATTAGCCTTTAGTGTCAAATAATTTTAATCTATTCCTCCATCCGAAAAAGTTCCTTTCTCAGCATTGCTTCTTCAATGATTGTGAGCTCATGGATTCTTCAACGGCGGCAGTGTTCTATTGAGAATTGAATTTGAATTTTTATTTAAGGCCTTCAGGCATCTATGGCTCAGGTCGTTATAGGGGACGGGAAAGGATTCGGGAAGGTGTCGTGTGTCGGCCAGGGTCTTAGTTGAAGGTGCCATCCCTGGATTTGCCTGGTGTAACAAAAAAAACTGAAAAAACTTCAGTCAGGATGGTCAGCCTCTGGGATTGAACCAACGACCTCCCGAATGCTACACCAACGCTCTACTACTGAGCTAGGACGGCTCGGTAGTATTCTATTAAGAGCAGCATACATGCATTAAGGGCAACACTTTAGATAAGACACAACACTGTTGTGAAAAAGTATTGGAGATAGAAAACAATATAGTCATCCATTCCATTCTGCTCTACAGGTTGTTTGTTAGTGTGGTATTTGTCAATTTTCCAGTGTTTGGGTTCAATATACAGAGTGAGTCTAAATAATGGTGACTTTTTTTTTGTACGGGTCTTAGCTTTCGCGATATAGAAGACAGCGATAGAATATAGACAAGATGAAAATCAGATCTACTGTCATTTTTAGGTGGCCCAGAAATAACTCTTAGATTTTTCAAATTTAGTACACGTACTTTGCGTCTTTGATATCATACAGCGACGAGTGAAATGCCTGAGAAATGTCTTTCTGTTTTGAATGTTTAGTAGTTATTCATATATTACTCTGTAACATGCGTTTGCTATGTGAATATAACGGGCTCAAATTGTATTTTACAATTAGAGAACGATAAGATCAAATGAATTTAATGGGCGGTAACAGCACTATGGCTTACGCCCGTCCCGACAATTAGAGAAGGTGTCAACCAGATCCTTGATTACCACTAACTAATCGGAACAATGTCCATTCCGTAAGGGAGCACGTGCCCGGGTGTCCACCCCCTGGCAACTCCCCTGAGTTTGTAAGTCATTTAAAAGGAGAGAAAAGGGGAAGTCCATCTCCGTCACTTAAAGTTCGGCAATATAGATTCTCAGTACCGAAGAAAAACCAGAAACTACTCCTGAGGAACGTCTTCTCTTTTAACTTTGATATGTGTGTTTTTTTTGTTTTGTTTTTTATGTTTATTTTAATTCGTAGATAACTTTTTATTCTTACGTCTTCCGTGTGAATATGTGACTGGGTTAAACCAGAGAGAAGGGAATTGATTCCCTTCTCTCTGGTCAAACTGCTGCAATTAGGGAACGTGTGCCTATGTTCCAACCAGCTTCTTGTTTACAACTATTTAATCAGAACTAATATTATTCCGTAAGCTGGGGGGGAGGACGCCCGGGTGCGCCCAACCTCTTGGCTACGAGCCTGCATACAAATATTCATGAAGTAAACTATTATATCTCATTGAGTAGGATCCAGAATTAATATTTACTTTATAAAAGAGCAGAGCTCGGAAAGGTCAATCTGTCGTCTGACGCCCTGCGGGTGAAGACATTGCAGTTGGTAGGTCGAGTTGTAGAGGTTAAGCAGGTCACGACAGACGAAGAGGATACTTCGTAGGCCTCGGTATGCGAATGATGTGGCTTTGGAATCGAGATCCACGAAATAACTTCACGTCTGTTAGCTCCGCCTTCCGCTCCTGCCCCTCTCTCTCTGGCACTGTATGTGTCTTGTTGGTGTGTTGCATATTATGATTGTGGTTAATGTATGCGTGATGCATCAACGTTAAGCATTAGCATTGTATATTGGCATTGTTAACTTAAAGATTCCGCCTTGATTCATTGCCAGTTGGCAACTATTTTCAAGACAGTAATTTTAGTCGTTATACGATAACTGTGATTTAAGAAATTTGAATAAACGAGTCTTAATCATATCTGTTAAAGTTAATATGATCCTGTGGATTCTCCTATTTTGTCCCATTATTGTTAATGTGAGGATTTTGTGTATTTCTTTTCCTTTAGTAGTTTACAATATACAATAGTATGAGTCAAAAGTACACCTCGTTAAATCATTGTTTTTTCTTCTTCTTTCAGGGAGGGCCTTCTGTTCTTTTGTAACGGGAGAATAGGATACGTTCGTCTTCGTAAGATCCGCGTTCTGTCCCCAAATTCACATTAGTTTTCTCAGCGTTATTGGAAGAATGTAATACAAATCGCGAGCACGTAAACATGCCTGTTCTGCATTCGATCGAGTTAAATTTCGCAATGGTGGTACCGTACCGACCGCTTATTTTCAAATACTACAGCACATGTGGGCGTGACTTTACAAACTAGTCAATCAGTTTTCAGTGGACCCAAGATATGCCCTCCTTTAATTTCATTTAGTACGTCTGTGACGCAGGCTAGCGCCTCAGTCAAGGCACGTAGAAAGAACCCTATTTCAGATTTGAGTTTAGCAATCGGGTTATTTTTTGATATGGTAAACTGGCTTCCCTTACGGAATTTTTGCACTGTATGCAAACACTCGCTTTGTAATGTTCTTGCAACCCAACCCTGAGAGCTGAATTTAAAAACTACACGTGTCTTAAAACTGCACCGACAAACTTCGTGAGGTGATTCCTCATAACAAGAAGCAGGCACGTTTCCAGATTCCAGAACTTGGTTTTGGGAGGGGCCCAAGGGCTCAGCCACCCGACCGGTCGGCTCACGCTGGGATAGAGTAAGGAAAAGGATGCAGGAATGACGTGACTAGGGTCTAGGTTGAAGGTATCATCCCGGCATTTGTAGGTCATACTAGCAACAAAAAAACTAAAAATACCTCAGTCAGGATGGTTGGTCACTAGTATCGAACCAAAGACCTCTCGAGTGCGAAAACAACGCTTAACTAACTAAGCACGGCCTCGGTACTTCCAATGTTGTTTAGTACATCATTTTTAAAAAAGGAAAAAAAATGTTTAATTCCGTGAAGAGCCCAGGTGAACAGAGAAGTGAACACATTATGTGAAGGAAGCTCCCAACATTAAATTAGTTTTTAAAAATGTGCCAGATTTTAGGTAATAAAATATTACGATACAATGATTTGAAAAATAAATAATTCTTTTAAAATTTATGTAGCGGCATACCTGCAAAGTTAAACTCATTGAGAACCTAGACAAAATCTTTCAGTTATTCCTCATTTCTTTCTTTTGTGAAGAAAATAGGAAATTAATATTCAAATAAAAAAAATACATTAAAAAATAACTAAACAAGTCTAATTCATTTGTGACAAACGGTGAAAACAATGCGTTGCGAAACATCAACATATAATTCTTTTCGTTCTTAATTTATATTTATTTATGAACCTTACAGCCAGCTATGGAATAAGCCCGTCATATGTCAGAGGGATGGCATCCTTCGGGAAGCACTCTTCCAAGCACAGAGAGGGTTAAGTTAGCGGTCATCACCTTTTGTCTAGGCATTATATCAAGATTAGACTAGTGAAAGTGAGAAAATCTTCAGAGAACCTCGGTCAGTGTAGCCGACAGCAGGATTCATAGCTGCATGCCTCCCTGGTGCCGATCCAAGGTCTCAAAAAATAAAAGTTACCAATACATTAAAAGTAGTCCACGTTTGTGAAGCTCTTGTGATCCACAAAGGGATTATTATTGTTAATTATTACTAAAAGGATTACAAAAGAAACATTACATGAAACGTCCAATAACCAGTTAGTTTTGCTGCAGCGTGTCAAGATCTGGCCTTCAGTCAATGAAAAATAGACGAAGCAGATGATTCAATGGTGTATTAAACATTTAATCATTCTTTCAAAAGTAGAAACTAACCTTATATTTCTGTCTTTTAAATATGGCTGTACCTGCATTCATTCCACGTTCCCTGCCGATAAAGACTTTTGCTACATTTTTTGTACTCCCGAAATTTTGAAAAAGTTTTTACTTTAAAAGTTCAAAGAAATCGCCAGCGTTGGAGTAAAAAATTTCCAAGTTTTATGCTGACAAATTAAGCATATTTTAGACATGAATCAGTTGTTTATTTTGAGATCAAGAGAGGCAAATAGTTCCAAGATGCCTTCAATATGAATGTTATCAGCTAACATAAGAAACTTTTTATAAAATTCTATCACTCAGAAACGTCTCGTTCGATTATTAGCTGAAGTACCTAAGAAAAGTACCTAAGGTTCAGGTACTAGGTACGGCAAAAAGTGCCTACTTACAGGTACTAGGTACTGCAACTGAAATATACCTAGGTACATGCTTTGGTACGTGTTTTATACCTAGGTACTACCCAACATTGTTTACCTCCGGAATATTATACCCCAGGAGAATCCATGAACCATCTGTTATTATTTCTTGACATGTTTTAGCGGTGTAGAGTTGTCAGCTCTACATCCTCGCAGTAAAGGCAGACATTCAAGATGTCGTCCTCTGTCCATCTCTGAGTCTTGCCGATGTCATTCATCTTCAGCCTCAGGGTGGTATAATGGTGAAGCTGCTTCCCTTCATCATGATATTTTTGTTCGGGGTTATCTTCCCCTAGCCTTTGTAGATCCCTCTACTAACTTCAAGGCAACAGTACTGGTTTTGGTCCGCCTCGGAATATTTCTGTTATCCACCATATCTGATCGGCATTCCCCTATCCGCCACCTGGGGAGGCGCCTGATTGGAGACCAGTAACTCCAACCCGGTATTAGACTACATCAATAGAGTTAAAAATTTAAAGCTTAAAAAGGATAAGGCAAGTAGATTCAATTTCTCCGAAACTATTTTCTGCGGTCCTGGAGAGTGTGTTCCAAAATTTAAACTGGTATGAAGTTGGAATAAAAATCAATGGCGATTACCTTAATCACCTACGATTAGATGATGATATAATTCTGCTTGCTTGAAGTGCAGAAGAACAAGAAACCAGAATGGAAGAGCTGTGTAATGCGAGTTTGAAAAAAAGGACTTAGAATGAATTTAAGTAAAACAAAAGTAATGTACAATCAACATTCTGAAAAGAAGGAAATAAAGATTCATGGAGAGACAATAGGTATACTTGATGAGTATGTTTACTTGAGCCAGCTGAAAACATCCAATGTCAAGTTGACTGATGAAATAGATAGAAGTTGTAAAATGGCGTGAATCTCGTTTGGAAGACTACACTTTAGTTTTAAAAGCAAACTACCAATGTGTCTCAGGCGTAAAGTTTATAATCAGTATGTCTTACCTGTAATAATGTACGGCTGTGAAACTTGGATATTAAATGCGCAAACCACTCAAAGATTAAGAGTCACACAAAGAGCAATGGAGAGATAAATGATAGGAATAACTAGGAGGGACAGGAAGACAAATGAATGAATCGCGCACAAACAAGCGTAGAAGATGAAGTGGAGATAGACCGGTCACATATCTAGACGAACAGATAAGGTAGACGACGAATGTACTACATTAGATTCCTAGAGGAAAGAAACGACCGAGACGACGTCCAAATACAATATGGGTAGATGAAATCAAGCGTTTTTGAGGAGCTACATGGATGAGGTTAGCAGCAGAGCGAAATATGTGGATATGTATAACCCAACTTAAGAAAATCGTGCTTACTTCCGCGTGAAAATAGCAGCAGGATTGTAAAATAGATTTGACATAACACTAAGTTATTTTCATAATATAAAATTATATCCTTTGGCAGATTTACTTTACCTTATTTGTTTTAATATTGTTTAATTAATGAAATTTGTCTTTTATATTTCCAGATTGCCTCCTGGTTTTCCAGATCACAGGACGTGCCTTCTTCACCAAAAGTTACAGGTAAGTTGTATTTTAGCATTAGAGCTTGACCAATCTATTTCACATTTAGGCCTTTTTTTTTTATCCCGGAAACTGCAGTATGTCGCCCATTGGGAGAGGGGCGACTTTCGTTACTCTTCTATATTTAACAAATTATATTTTAAATTTAAACATAAACCGCGCCCCTGTACATAGATACATTTTTAGTCATCAGCCCAATTAGGGAACATATTAATCAGACATGTAGACTGTACGACACGTAATGTCCCCGTTCAGTTCATTTTTTTTTTAAGGTTTCCTAAATTATAGCAGATCTATACCATCATAATCAGAAAATGCACTGCCCGCCATTAAAAATGCAACACCAAGAAGGAAGGAAGATAGCAGTCCCAAATTTGGCAGATAGATACCGTAAGGTACAAGTTACAAATAATTAAACGTCGTTCTGTACAATGCGTGACCGTCGAAGGTCAGTAGCCTGTGGACTCACCAGGGGCGGACTCACCATGGGCGTTCAGGACGGCTGGGTTACGGCGAGGTATAGGGAGGATGAGCCCTTTGATGTCCTCGTAGTGTATGGCAACTTCCATTGGAAGAACCTAGTATTTTGACAAAGTAGGTTATTAGTAATTTTCTTAGGTTTACTTTGTCGTGGAGGAGTTCAGAAAGACATCAATGCATAACTTCCATTTTCTCCGTGATCCTTGATAATAAAGAAGTACAATTACTTTTCCGCACAAAGTCTGATATACGCCATATACCTAAAAGGTCTCTCTACACGTAATGTAAGTAGCTTAGGATCTGTTGAGACTCGTTTTATAAGACTGTGTTCAAATAATAACACTTAATAGTTTTTTTAATATGTTTTTTTTATCACAAGGCTTATAAACCATTACGAGACAATACAGCGTTCTGCATTGCAGTAAAGAATAATACCATGCTACTATAATATAAATCCAAGCACGAGAAAAAATATATTTTGTTCTGCACCTCAAAATTCATTAATTTCTTCGCTACCAAAACACAACTGATTTGAAACTGAAGAGCTTGGCAAGTTTCAGTAGCGCTAACGGCTCTTGCGTGTGAAAGATGAATACATTATTAATACGAGGCCCATGTTAATAGAAAATAAACCCTTGTCTATGTAGAAACAGATATGGCGAATTTTCTTATCGAATCCTAAAACTCCTTTAAGAAAAAGAAAAAAAAAAGATTGTGGATTTCGCCCACTGGTCAATGGCAACATTTTGACATGCTACAGCTTCATTGGTGTATCCGCACTGCAATAGTTCGACCTCAAACGCAACGCTAATCACCAGGGTTAGGATTTTTAGGTGCGCACCTTTTTCTTGTAGGGCAAGCTAGAGGTCTCCAGTTAAAAATCGAGGCAATTTTCCAGCACCTTTCCCCCCTTTTTTGGGTCCTTTATCCCTTTTTCTCTCCACTCTGCCTACAGTCCCCTTTTCTCCCCAGTTACGGTACTACTACTTTTTAATATTTCCTACAGCACATTTTATTATTAAATTTACTTGTTCGCATTTGGATTGCAGTTTGTATTACATATCATGATGGTGAACACGGGATTGAATGCAAAGCACACCTGTAGTAAACAATGAAGAATCCCATTCGCTGACACCTTTTAAAGTAAAGTTGACTGTACGGGTTACATGCGTTGGACCAACACGGCGTTTGACCAACACGGCGTTGGACCAACACGGCGTTGAACCAACACGGCGTTGGACCAACACGAAACCATCACGGCGTAGGACCAACACGGCGTTGAACCAACACGGCGTTCGACCAACAATAATAACCGGCATACGACCAACACGGTAAAACACAAATCTTGATAATATTGAAATAATTATGTAATAATAATTTATTTAAAAAACTCTAGCTTCAAGGGTTACATGCGTTGGACCAACACGGCGTTGAACCAACACGGCGTTTGACCAACACGGCGTTGAACCAACACGGCGTTGAACCAACACGGCGTTGAACCAACACGGCGTTTGACCAACACGGCGTTGGACCAACAATAAAATTGACAACGCCCCAGATATATAAAACCTAAAAATATAATAAAAAATATTATCTTAAATTATTTTTTTGAGCACCTGCGTAGAACCAACACTGCGTTGGACCAACACCGGCATGAGACCAACACTTCGAAGTACCGGCGTTGGACCAACACGGCGTTGAACCAACACGGCGTTCGACCAACACAGATTTTTGCCCTGGGGTGTTGGTCGTACGCCGGTTCTTGCTGCTTGAGAGGCTGTTGGTCGTACGAAGTGTTGGTCCAACGACGCATCCCCGACTGTACTTGATATGTCTGTAACACAACAATTGGTTGTAACGAATTTAATGTATTTTACGCCAGCCGTGAGCCGAGTGCACACATATCGTGTGGGGAATCTACTAATGTATGTCCATTGCTTTCTCTATTTTTACAAGTAATTTCATTGGAATGAGTTGTCTCCTGTTCGTGAATTTAAATGTGTTGCTTAATAAGTTTAGTGCAAGATTTCGTCATGCAGAACGTGTCCAAATTCCGACTTTTCGTCCTGACTCAGGTATTTAAGCAAGATTTCATCGAAACTGATAGAACTGTTTATTATACGATGCACTGTTTGCGATTCAAAGAATCATGTTAAATGAAAACAAAAGCGAAACCGCGTATAACAACATATTTCCAGCTTGAAGGATTAAAAGAACAAGACTCTCCATACAGTCCCGACAGCCTCTATTAGGAAATGCCTTTAAGCAATGTTCTTCAAAAATCCCAAATTCAGAGGAATTTAACATCGATGTGTGTGCTGCTATTAGGAATTCCACTCTATAGCTTAGCAATCTGAATTTCCTGAGAACAACCCCAGCGACTGCCCATCCTAAGGTTTTTCTTTGGTCATATCAGCCAAATGTCGGGATGGTAGTACCTAAGAACTTTCCCTAGTCGACTAGCTTCCAACATCTTTCCCACTACCTTAAATCGGCCTGAACCTGAGATGCCGGATGTACACTAATTAATTCAACGTCTTATCTCCAGATAGAAACAAACAAACTTTTAAAAACTTAAGAGATTCATTAATATTGTTAGGTACAACAGTTTATGTTTTCTTTCTTCTCGTGAAAGATACTGGTATGTAATCTAATGTATACAATTATCTCTGTACGTATAATTTGTACTAATAACGTATTCCGTCATTCTTAAATAAATATACCAGACCAAATCTTTTTTTTCCCTTTTTTGGTATTATTTTAGCACCTTTTCCCTTTCTTTTTCCTTATGAAAATTGCCCCTAAAATTCATAATGCTGGTAATCACAGTATCTGTAGATGAAATAGTAGGATCAACTTAACCAAACTTTTGCCACGCATATGTCAACGTGGGTCTGTACCAGAGCCCTGCACGGGCCGGGCGCGCCCGTTCGGCCCGGCGGATTACCCGGCCCGGCCCGGCCCGACCCGGCGAACTGCCCGGCCCGTTTCAAGTACACCGGGTCGGACCGGACCGGGCCCATTCCGGGCCTAGCCGGGCCGGGCCGAACCGGGCCGGGCTCATTCCGGGCCAAGCCGGGTCGGCCCGGACACACATGATGTGGGGCCGAACCAGGCACAAGTACTTCCTTGCCGGATCGGGTTGGACACTTCAAAAGTCGGATCGGGCGCTAATACTGTCTGCCTATGTTAATCGTAATTTATTTGGATGCAACTTCCAATACAAAATAAACTATTGATAACGTATCACGTGGTATAGATTCCGGATACGGCCATCTTGGCCAAATTAGCAAATTTCGATTTCCGCATTGAAATCCACAAGGAAACGATAATGTAGTCAGCATGACAAGCGAAGCTTGAAATTCGAATCGAACAATCCTCAACGTGTCACGTGATATAGTTTCCGGCAGTCATATTAGCAGATAGTTTCATTTATGACCATACTTTATGAGCTTAATGCGTAATGTATCTAATTCTTATATAATCCCATGTTAAAAATTAACGATTTTTAAAAAATGTTTTCTTATTTAGAGATGATATACACATCAAAGGACTTCAGATTCGTGTTTGCCATACCGAGTTTGGGAGAAAGCAGGTTGCAGATGGACGATTAAACGAACTCGAAGCTCTCCAGGACGCCATTTTGAATTTTTTGAGACAAATAAAAATATCTGCTAGAAAAGTGGAACA
>JAGDQP010001900.1:0-10634 GCA_022664845.1 Lepisma saccharinum
TGAATTGTAGAATATTATCCGGATCTAGCTCTTTACTTATCTGAAGAACCCAAAAGCGAAGAGTCCTGTCGTGTATAATTGCACATCTCTCGACCATTTCTTTGAATTTATCGTGAACTGCTGCAGTAAGTTTCTTATAACTGGATTTTTGCCTTTTTTTTCTCATATTCAAAGAGGATGTTTTTCGATTGAATTAATCTATACTGTGACTTGACAGATGAAAATTTCCTTCGTTTCTTTTCCGGGTTCTCATTGTGTGTCCAAAACATGTAAGCTGCTTCTTTATAATCATCGTCCAAGAAGTGTTTTTGTTTTTTGGCGAAGGCTGATATTCTTCACCTGAAGAAGCTACAGGTGTCGAAGACTCTTGATGTGTTTGAGAACCTTGCGATGTACTTGGCATTTCCTCATCAAAGACGTCATCACCGTAGTCTCCATCATCGCTTTCATCACTGTCACCAGCAAATCCATGAGTTCTAACTTCTTCTATGATTTCCATCTTGTCCTCAAGTATCTCCACTATTTGTTTGTACAATGAATCTTCATACCTATTCATTCTCCTATTAACAAATCCACATTTCTCATACAGAGCATGAACGATAGCACCTGCTTCCATTTTCTGGAACGAAAAGAAAAAAGACCTTTTATTGACATCAATAACAGGAGCAAACATGCACAAGTACATTCATACACGAATAAAAGAAAGCGGGATATCAGGCAGAGAGAGTAATATCATTCTACACATTACATTAATTGGGAGCAACGTACGACGTATTACCATCCGGATAATCAGCAAAACATGGGCATCAGAAGCAGCTAAATTCGCTTTCTATTTGAACTTTGACCTGCCATAACCTTTTTATTACTGGAGCTCTGCAGCTAGGATTTCACAGGTGTACTATACTCGTCACTAGCTTCAATTTAAGGTATCACTTGATGAGCAGCTCGAGTACCTTCGGGTACTTTACTTGTCAGTTGCTTCGGACTGGTACGCTTCTTCAAACCTGTACACTCAGTTCCTGTCGGACTGGTGTGCTTCCTAAACCCGCTTTCTCAGTTGTTGTACTGGATGGTTTCCTATCCTGCTCACTCTGTTACTGTCGGACAGATGGGCTACATAATTGAACCTGTGCTCAGTTGCTGCGGACTGGCACAAAATCCGGTACTCAGTTGCTGACGGACTGGTACCTCCCTTCCAGCACTCAGTTGCTGCGGACTGGTGCTATACCAAATCCTTCTCTCTTCTACGAGGCCTACTCCCAAGAAGAAGAAGCCAGAAAAGATATATTATAACTTTTCAGTTTGTAAAATTTATTTGGTACGGGAGACTCTTTTTACTAATCTAAAGAACTTATATTATTTTTATAATAACACTGGTGATGGGCAAAACTCATACCCCGTGTATCTTTGTCTCTACCTATAATTCCACAAACAACAGGGTGTTCCCAAAGGAACATTACGTGGTGGAGTAATCGCTCATAAATAGAGAATAGGGCCGTTTTCCTTATGCTAATTTACTAGTGGAAGACAAAATAAAAAGGCCCAAGGTGTGCCAAAGCCCAGATAACAGTAATAATTACGAATTAACGGGTCTAAAACCGGATCTGTCAAGTGACCCCTATGTTTTTTTAAGTATGAACTTTAAACTAGGACAAGTAACATTTAATGCCAGTAATTACTAGGTCATGCAGTAGGACGGGCAGTCAGGATTCGGATACAGATAAAGTAAAATCTAACAAAAGCGATAAAATGGCGAGAAATACATTTTTCCATCTACCACATTTAAGTTTTCCGGTCGTATGAACGAAGACCCGGATAGATTTTTTATGTTATTCGAGCACATGGCAAGTTTACAATCGTGGGATGACGATAAGAAGAAACAGGTTTTGCCTATTTATCTACAAGATACTGCATTAGACATGGTATTTCAAATACAATCACAAAATATAATGGCCGATACAACATACAATCAATTGAAAGACAAATTAATGAGCCTAAGCAGACCTAAAATCCCGCATTACAAAGCAGAAATGGAAATTAACCTAATAAAGCAAGGTCAGGATGAAACCATTGATGCTTACTTCATAAAGAAATTGAGGGCTATTAGACACAATCTCCCTGAAGCTACGGAAGAACAAAAAAATAATTTCCTCAGATTAGGACTACAACATAATTTTTTGAAAAACAATGCTTTGGAAACGCATACCTTTGTAAGAGATCTTTAGAAACGTTTACATGCGCTGGAAAAATCAAATGATTTACTCAAGAAAAGAGAATTTGTGGAAAAAGCACAAGCCTTATACGCATTAGCGGATGGTAGTCAGCAGAGACAACCAACGATAAATTATGCTACTCAAGATCCTATAATCTCAAATTTTCCAACAATGAGTCAACAAATTCCAAATTTTCAACCTCCAAGTAGTCAAACCCTTAACATCCAATGGGCAAATAACCAACCTTTACCTAGTCAGTATCCTAGTTATCTGCACCACACCAACTACCATGTAAGCAACAACTACCACCACAACAACATCAAAATCCTAATGTCCAAAGCGATGTCCTAGCCAGTTACCAAAGTAACCAAAATCCGAATTCCTGCTGTATCCTGTGAACGAACGTATAAGAAGAGATGTCAATCAGTCACCAATTATCATGATAGACGTAACACCGCCTACTAAGCCAACACAGATATATGTATGATCAATTCTATTCCGATAATACACCTTACAAATACGAAAATTCTCAACCTAATCAGAGTATGCTGAATACGCAAAATTCAATGGACAATATTACCCAAAAGTTCAAACCGACTAGTTTGCAGGGGATGACGACTTCACCGCAGGGGAAGATGGACAAAACTGATACATAAAATCTTTAATTGATGTCATCCCACAAATATTTGTACTATTCCATAAGGCAAACTTGCAATAATAATAATAATAACAATAATAATAATAATAATAATTTAATTATTTCTTTCTGATTTGAGAGTACAGTCTCTTTGGATTTACTACGGAATGTTAATTTTTTTCAAGACAGATGAGAAATGTATTTATTCTGAATGCAATAATAAGTCATTTCGCTATTTGCGTCTGTCACGCTAAGCGTAGAGAACTATTCCTGGAAGACGGATAACAGGAAACTTATTTCCAACAAGAAAAATATTTTAAATCATGGTAGTGCCTATATACAGAGAAATCATCGTTATATTTGAATCAAGTTTGTATTCCTTAGAATTAAACTGATTGAATAGTACAAATTGCGTCATCTGTATATGGTATACTTGATATGATCGTAATGTGATCGCGAAGTGTCTCTCATATGTCATAAGACTCATTTAGGCAGAAAATAATATAATTTCGTAAAGATGGAACATGAAAGATAAATGTTGTAGCGTTTCGCTTTATATTTGAAGTTTATTTATGGCCTTTAAGCATTTAAGGCTCAGAGGGCAGCAAATTTTGTTTGATTTGCATTGCATGCTTTGATGAAATCTGTTGCCATACTCCTAGATTACAAAGAAATCGTCTGATAGACTACGCGACTAGTGCTGAAATCTAACCCACTCCCTTACGCTAGGTTCACACCTCTCATACTCCGTATACCTTCAGTGCGTGGATAGACAATGAAAGTGATGCGTCGTTGCCTTCCTAGTCTCTTTCTTTCTGTGTCACTTTTAATTCGCGTTGTCTAGTAGACTACGGGTTTGCTTACGAAGTACAGTGGACGAATTAGATTACAAAGGGCCGTCTGACAGACTATGCGACTAGTACTGAAGCGATGTGGGAACCTTAACGGAAGTGTCTGCTGTGAGTGCCAAGTCAACTAGATATGTCATTCAAAACTCTGTAAAGGTTGCATATGTTATTTTTTAAGTGTGTCTTTTTTATTTTTTCTAAAGTAGTCTGTCAGACTACGCCTTTGTAATAACGTTTGGTACAGACCGCCATTGTAATCTAGGGCTAACACAGTAGCTGTTCATAGTTGAAGACACCATTTACCATTATTTTCGTGAAATGACCGAAGAAAACCTCAGACAGGCAGAGCGGTTGTGGGGATTTTACCTGTTTTTAACTTTGTACACTGCTTGGAACTTGAAAACTAAGGTGATTTGATGCAGATTACAGTTATGATGTTTGCAAACATGATTCAAGCCATGGATATTGTTTTTTACGGAACAGCACAATACTGGTTTATGGAGAGAAAAAGAAAAACTTTTGGATATTGAAGCCACCGCACACTGTCTTAAAGGCATCCCCTGGCTTTCTGGCTTGACCATTTTGTAGATAAATATAAGAAGACTTTGTTAACAGAAATTCAGTAACACTATTGAGAAGATTTCTGTTGCTGGTCAACACCCACATACAGTATTTGTTCCTAGTCTGAAAAGGACATCATAGTTTTAATAACCAGCATTAAGACTGATGAATGAACTCAGCAGTGCAACATCTTTGAACAAATCGGATTCAGATATATAACAAGTGAATATGAAGAATGATAAATGCTGCGATCAAGGGTGTAACAAAAGAATGTCAGTGTATCGAACTAAGATCATGAAAATATTTGGTTCTTTTGAGTTTTATATAATATTTGTTCTGTATAAAACAGTACAAGCAGTCACTGTTGCAACCTACTGGTCCGCAGTGTATCCAAGTTTGGTTGATGTATTAAATATTTGATTATTCGAGTTTTGTTAGTATTTGTTGGTGATATTCAGTAGAAGAAGTCAGTGTTGCAACCTACTCGTTTGCAGAGTTACATATTCGACTTAATATAGTAAATATTTCATTTTTTAGTTTATATACACTCTTATAAGAACGGAATCATGACATCTCAAGTAAATACATTGAATAACTGAAAGTGATATCAACTTGACAAGTTGTAATAAATAAGTTGTGAAATCCACTTTAAGATATCTCACACTCGTTTCTTTAAAATAGCTTGATATACATCACAAGTTTTCGAAGGAGTGACAATATCAACTCGCATTTTGATTGGTTGAGAACCTGAATAAAGATGTGCAATGCTTGGGTTTTCAGACTAATTGAGAGTGAAGTCCGTAACGATGGTCAACTGTAGCTGCTCGCATATTAAAACCAGTGCTGTTTGTGTATTAAATAGTATTCATCACTGGGCAGCGACGTTTCCTTTAACGTGCATAGCATGTTATAATCATCTACCAATGGACACAGACCGGCATAACTGTCTTCATTTCTCCGAGGAATCAATCAAAGAGGACGTGACAGACACCTTATTGTATCACCTGAAATTAAGAGTTTCCTCCATGACCATTGTTCTAATGGGGAAGAACCATTACGGCCTCGGAAACATTTAAAGGCGGGTGTGTAGAAAGCTTTAGAGATGTGTATGAATGTACAGAGGAAGAGGTACTCGAGTATGCAGGTTTTACAAGTATGTATCCATGGGTTATGTCTAGAAAAATACTTCCGGTTGGTCCCGTAACAATCTATAACGGTGATAGTGTTCTTGATCCAAGTCCATGGACTTGTATATTGTAAGGTTTTACCACCTACGGATCTTGCTAATCCACTTTTGCTTTATAATGCACATAACGGACTGTTATTTGGTCTTTGTCAGACCGACATGGATGAATTACATAAGGCGAACTTTAACCATACTGGGGAAGAACGTGCAATCAAAGGCGTCTTTTGCACATCGGAGCTCCATGTATTAGAGAAAGTTTACGTGATTCTCGATACTTATGAAATCTATGAAATGAAAATGACTGAGGCATTGTTCAGACCATATGTCTATAGTTTCCTGAAAATGCAACAAGAAGCCTCTGGATTTCCAGACGACTATCTAACCGAGAATGACAAACAAAGGTATATTTCTGAGTACAGCAAACATGAGGGAATCGATTTAGACTATGATAACATTCAGAGAAATGAAGGGTTAAGATACATTTCCAAGAAATTTTAAACTCTTTATTCGGAAAGTGCGGTAGAGAACTGACTTGCCGAAGACGAAAGTCGCCAATAATATTTTGAAATTTAATGGGATTGCACATTAACCTCATACGGAAATTCAAAAGGTTGTTCTTGTGACTGATAAGCTGGTTGTTTCATACCGGGATCTCGAAATTGTAAACACACCAAATAAATTTATAAATGTAGCAGTCGCAGCTTTCATTTCTTCTTGGCCAGACTTAAATTATACGAAGCATTTGATGCAGTCGGTATTGAGATTCCTATACTGTGATACTGATAGTATTATCTATATTAGAAGCCGGAATGAGACACCTTTGCTTCCTATTTGCGATTATTTAGGACAATTAAAAAACGAGATTAAACAAGGCTGGGAAATGCGAATCTTTGTGGGTGTTGGGCCCAAACATTATGGGTATCAAGAGGTGGAAACAGCCACAGGTAAAATTAACAAGGTAATTAAAATTCGTGGAATTACTCTGTCTGAGCGAGCACGTGAGATAATAATCTTTGATCGTATGTATAATTTAGTTACAGGAAAATGTGACAGTGAAGTAATTTTTACTCCTAATTATATTTTACGAACACGTGATTCTCGTATTGTATGTAAACCGCAAACTAAAAGGCATGCTGTTGTGTAGCAGACTAAACGCCTAAGATTAAATCCTCCCAGTACTATAGACTATGGAACTTTACCTTATGGTTTTCACTAAAGGGAAATTGGAATCTGTTCTAAATCGTTTACTTTGTATACCTCATAATGTTTAGAGTTCAACTTACATATAATTAAATTCTGTCAAACAATGCTTTAATGTTCAATCATTTTCTTGTATTTCTGAGAAAAATGCAGTTGATTAAAAAGTTATTTTTTCCATAAGATTGTCAATAGTTACACAAACAATGTGCTGTATGCTGCAAGGTAGTTCACAATAATTTCTTCACTAATAATTCATTACATTAAAACAATGTAAATAAGAAATTTCGGTAGTGACACTACACCTGTTTCTGCAACCCTGTTTTATTACATCAGAACAATGTAAACCAGAACATTATTTTATGGTAAGATTGTATCACAAATAAAAACACTTTATATTAATTCACATTTGTTTCATTAGATTAGATCAATGTAAATCAAAACTAAAACGACATTTATATTTTTGTGCGTCATTATTTTGCTACCAGTGATCTGGAAAATGATTCAGTTCAATACTTTGTATTAGTTCAGATTGATCAATATTTTGCACGAGTTGAGTTGATCAGCACCGTTTCATTGTATCAAAACTAAACATAAATCACAAATATAAATGTTTAAACTATCACTTGTCTAGAAAATGGTGAAGAAAAGACAACACTGTTCAATCGTTTGTATCCTAGAGTTAGATTCCAATATTGTGTATCACTAAACTTTTTTATTCTAGCACTGTTCAATCGTTTGTATCACTTGTATGTAATTACAGATATAAATGTTTAAACAAACACCTGACTGTCAACACAAAAAACCACCACTGTTGAATATTTTTGTACAAGTTACAAAATTTTGTATATGTTGAATACGCATAATAAAGTTTCTTGTTCAATCAAATTAGTGTTTGCTTAAATTCAGTTACCTTACAAACAGCATCCAGCAGCTCCGTGTAACCAATCTGTGATCCAAAGAAGAACACGCAGTTTGTGTACATAGTCCATACTTGTAATCATCCGGTCGTCTATTTTCAAAAACTTGTGCAATATATTTCCAATTTTGGACGAGTCTCTAAATTTTTCGCAGATTTCATCACAACTGACGTATTACGATAAGGTGTCTGTCACGTCCTCTTTGATTGATTCCTCGGAGAAATGAAGACAGTTATGCCGGTTTTTGCCAATGGTAGATGATTATAACATGCTATGCACGTTAAAGGAAACGTCGCTGTCCAGTGATGAATACTATTCAATACACAAACAGCACTGGTTTTAATATGCGAGCAGCTACAGTTGACCATCGTTACGGACTTCACCCTCAACTAGTCTGATAACCCAAGCATTGCACATCTTTATTCAGGTTCTCAACCAACCAAAATGCGAGTTGATATTGTCACTCCTTCGAAAACTTGTGATGTATATCAAGCTATTTTAAAGAAACGAGTGTGAGATATCTTAAAGTGGATTTCACAACTTATTTATTACAACTTGTCAAGTTGATATCACTTTCAGTTATTCAATGTATTTACTTGAGATGTCATGATTCCGCTCTTATACGAGTATGTAAATAAACTAAAAAATGAAATATTTACCATATTAAGTCGAATATGTAACTCTGCAAACGAGTAGGTTGCAACACTGACTTCTTCTACTGAGTATCACCAACAAATACTAACGAAACTCGAATAATCAAATATTTAACACATTAACCAAACGTGGATACACTGCGGACCAGTAGGTTGCAACAGTGACTGCTTGTACTGTTTTATACAGAACAAATATTATATAAAATATTATATAATATGATATAAAAGAATCGAATATTTTAATGATCTCAGTTGGATACACTGACATTCTTTTGTTACACACTTGATCGCAGCATTTATCTATACACTTAGTATATACACGTGTATATCTGAATCCGATTTTCTCAAAGATGTTGCACTCCTGAGTTCATTCATTAGTCTTAATGTTGGTTATTTAAACTGTGACGGGAAGAATCTCAGCTCCAATCTCAATAATGGTCAGAATTCTTCGAAATTCCGTCTGCGTTCGATACAAGCTGAATGAAAATGCTTTCAACTTTGCATTGAATTTCAGCCTCACAGTCCATCATCTTCACTGCGCTGATTTCTTACATCATTCTACAAGACATTTTCCTCAATAGAATTGTAGTGCATTTCGTGTCAGCCTTCGTGGAGCTATACGAGCTATTCTTTCCAATTAAGCTTCTCCAGACTTGGGTTTGATACCAACATTTAAAGTAATTATTCAGGAAGAATTTTCTCAATCAGGTTATGCATACTAATAAGAGCAATATCAACTTCTATTTCACTTTGAAATCAATGTCCCTATTTACAATGGTGTCACGTCAGAAGGGCCCGGACAAAAGGGCGAGGACAGAAAGGCCCGAGTCAAAACGGCCCGGCGTCAAAAGGGCCCGAGTCAAAACGGCCCCGTGTCAAAAGGGCCCGAGTCAAAACGGCCCCACGTCCAAAAGGCCCGAGTCAAAACGGCCCCACGACAAAAGGGCCCGGGTCAGAAAGGCCCCGCGTCAAACGAGCCCGGGTCAGAAGGGCCCCGCGTCAAAATGGCCCGAGTCAAAACGGCCCCACGACAAAAGGGCCCGGGTCAGAAGGGCCCCGCGTCAAAAGTCCGGGTCAGAAGGGCCCCACGTCAGAGGGGCCCGAGTCAAAACGGCCCTACGGCAAAAGGGCCCGGGTCAGAAAGACCCCGCGTAAGTTAATCTTGTCTATGATTTATGCAAAGTCTCTAGAATTGAGGTTTTTTATTATTCTTGATTATAGTGCGTCTTATATGTCGTGACATCTGGACACCACGAAGACAGAGCGCTGCAGTCGACTTAGCGAGCAGAAGGAAAGTTCTTTTTTCTGCTACTCTCGCGCTGTTGCCAGTGTTATACAGGCTTTATTTGCAGGGGCAGTACTTCCTCAACCTTCACTCAGTGCCTAAATCACTTACACACACACACACACATACACTCTCTCTCCCTCTCTCTCTGTCCCACACACACACATATACACAGTACCACCAGAAATAAAGCTATAATTCACAGTCATTTTTGATCCACTACTGGATGAGGCTTTCCCGGAGGGAGGAGTTGGTCTACTACTCCCACGCTAACCAGACGTGGAAGAGGAGAACCGAAGCTTTCAATACTGTCTTTTATTCACAGTAGCTTCCCAATTGCATCACGATGCTTGAGCGAATCGAACCCGGGACCCCTCAATCCGTAGTCAGCAAAGCTAATATACTATACCAATATAAATATATGACTGCCCCGCTGGTATAGTGGCTACCGTCGTTGACTGCCGATCGTGGAGTCCCGGGTTCGATTCCCGCCGCTGCCAAGGATTTTTTCAAGGCGTGTTGGTCTGGAACGGTGCCCACCCAGCATCGTGATGCAACTGGGGAGCTGCTATGCATAAAAAATGGGGCAATCCACGTCTGATCAGCGTTTAAGGTGGAAGCAATCTCCTTCCTCCGGGGAGAGGCCTCATCCAGGAGTGGATCGAATGTGGCTGTGATTTATTATATTGATTGTAGTAATTTGAAAGAATAATAATTATTTGACACCTAAATAAAATTAACTTTCTTAGTGAAAAACGTTGATTACTTTTTTGAAATTAGAAGGTGGGAAAAATAAAACTTCAGCACGTTTAATTGCTTGTTCCCCGGGATATATCAAATTCCGGTTGTCTTTTTTTTTCGCTGAAATTAATAACGCGCTTAATTATTTCTCTTCCCTCCGAATACAGGTTTCTTCTTGCTTACCATTGTTTACTTAGCAACTCGAGCACTACCACTTCCATACACAAGTGAGTGCAAATGCAAATATCGGACTGAGAATTGGCAACGAAGTTGTTTTCAACCCCTGTGACTTCAAGGTGGGTGTGTCGCAGCAGATCACTTCATTGGCTCCCCGTGACTGCATTCGTTTTAAAAAGTGCTGCTAACTCAAAAAAAATTAAATAAATCCCAATA
>JAGDQP010001900.1:10734-95068 GCA_022664845.1 Lepisma saccharinum
TGATTCATACAGATCAGCTTTGTATATTCGTCCCGGGATATGAAGTATACAAGATATCGGCCGGAACCACACATTGTCTACACAGTTCTAAATCAAAATATTAACATCTATGAAAGTAAGTCTGTCAGAACAACATATGAAAACAAAACAGTGTGAGGATAATTTAATAACGATCGTGTCAACACACACACACACACACACAAAACGTTCATATTTCTAGAACGGAACAGACATTATTGTATTTCGAATCATCCCGCCATTTATTTTATCACAAACAGATAATGCTGAAACTTGTATTAAAATTATTGTACAGACACCAAAACACACAACCAGGGGTTCTGTCAGGATTTTTAGTTTGTGAGGTGTAAAGTCAAAATTGGGAGGGGTAAGTAGAGTTTTGCACGGATGTAATGCTAACTTTTATGTGGGTATACGCTTCGCAAGTTGTAACGAAACCTTTCGCTTACTATCTCATATACTTGCCTACTTCATAAATTTTAGATGGTTATATGCAGATGCCAAAAATATTAAGGTTGGTACCTGCCGCATACCCGCGTGTACCCTCCATTACATCCCTGGTTCATACTGATTTTTGAAGTTGCTGGGACGCTCTCGAGAATTTGGGGGTGGGTGGAATAACAGACCACAACCAATAGCAAATTTATTAGTGTGTTCTGTTTAGATCCAGAAAGCAGATGGGGATGAAGAAATGGATGCAAAGTATAGAAAGAAACTGCAAGATCTATGCTATACTGTAGGTTCACGTGTTGTGTTTTATATCCCTTTTTAATGTATTGCATATGTTTAAAGATAAAACCGCTCTTAAATGGTAAAACATGACCTAGTTTTTAAAGTGCATAGGCACTGGGCTTGCAAATCATTATCTCACCTGCACAACTGGAGGAACCTCAGAAAATAACGAGACAGCGTGTCCCCGTTTGGAATAAAGTAACCAATAAAATGCTGAAGAGGAGGTAAAGCACCCTTCAAACGGATGTTAAAGAAAGTAAAGGAGCAGGGATCGAAGATGGGTCTCAATATGAAAAAAAAATGTACAGACACCTTGAACAGGTGAACCGCATGTTATAAAAGTTCGTTTCCATTGTTCCTTTTTTATTGCTGACTATTTGCATTATTATTGAAGAATTACAAGTCAAGGAGTGGTAGAAAGTAAGCGCAGTACCACCTGAATATACCCTACATTACCATAAATATGTATGGTTTGCTAATAGAGAATAAACGTACTCCTCTATATTGCAACACTTGTTCAACTCGCATTCTTTCCAACTGTCAAGACATCGTAGACGGACTATAATAATGTGTTGATCAAAAGGAGAAAGAAGTTGAGAGTAGTGAATATGTGGTGCAAAGTTTACATCATGTACAACTTGTAAATAAGACGTAGGAAACTAATTTAAATTTAGAACTTGACTATTTTTTTTTGCTTTCAATTAATATTATGTTAAACTATTTTACAAGAACGTTATTTTTCTCCCATATTAATAACTTCTTAATATATTAGGCTATATAATACATTAAGGCCCAATTGTGCCTGTATGTATGTTCTGGTGGACGTGCATCAACTGAAAAAAAAAGAAGGAAATTTTGCAGATATTTTAGAACTTTAAGATATTAGAGTAATAAATAGTAGAAGCTTCGGGGGAGTTGTGATGCGGGTGCCAAAACGGGAAAAAAATGAATTTTGGAGGATATTTTAGAACTGAGAGATTCTGTTAATACGTAGTTGGGAGCTGTGATGCAAGTGCCACAACGGAAAGAAATGGAAATTTTTGAGGGAACAGATTCTGGTTATACGTGGACTTAGGAGAGTTGTAGATGAGGGAATTGTTGGAGGTAATTTTAGAACTTCGAGATATTCGGATAATACGTAGTGGAAACTTCGGGTAGTTATGGTGGGAATGCCAAAACGAGAGAAATAGAATTTTTGGAAAGAATTTAAGTAATGTCGCCCCGTTCCGCCCTACTCGCCCCGCTCTCCCCTATATATATATTACATACGCAAAAACTCTGGAGCTAGAGAAACCAAATTTAGTATAAAGGTGCACATCAAGAGTGAGTTACTTTAAAATGTAGTAATTTTCAAAACGTCACCATCTTGAATCTAATATGGCCGCTAAATTATATTTCGTAGGAATGTCCAGCCCAAACCGCTGGCCCAGTTAGAATTTTGGTTTGCATACAGTTATTTTCCAAAGATTTTTAAGCCGGTTTTGGGACTTTTTCACTTGGACTCTTTTGACCCCGGCCCTTTTGACGCGGGGCCGTTTTGACCCGGGCCCTTTTGACGCGGGGCCGTTTCGACTCGGGCCCTTTTGACGCGGGGCCGTTTTGACCCGGGCCGTTTTGACGCTGAGCCCTTTTGACGTGGGGCCGTTTCGACTCGGACCCTTTTGACGTGGGGCCGTTTTGACTCGGGCCGTTTTGACTCGGGCCGTTTTGACTCGGGCCCTTTTGACTCGGGCCTTTCTGTCCTCGCCCTTTTGTCCGGGCCCTTCTGACATGGAATCATTTACAATAATGTTAAAATGCAAGTAAGTGAAACCTTTCTTACAAATCCAGAAATACATTTCAGTTCTCCTAATTTTAATAAAAGCGGTCACACCAACTTGATTACAGCATCATTAATTATACTGTATGTACTGCATGATGACACTTCAGCATCAACCGTCATTTCACAGAACAACAAGCTAATTTCAAACCAAGTCGTCAGGCTGATTAGTGGGGAGGAGGGTGTGCGTCATCCGTCACGGTCCAGTGATCACCCTCATTCGACTCTACTAGTGTTCTCTAGAGGCGAGTGACGGAAGCTATTAAACTATTTTCTCTCCCTTCTTTTTTATTATTTTGTGTATAGCAAAAATTAAGCAAATATATAGTGTACATATGAATCACTACAGAGGAAAACAGAAAGAAACAGAACAAAAATCTACAGAGGATAACAAAAAATAAATAGGACAAAAATCTTTAACAAGTTTACAGATATAAATGTTCCTCTAATGTTCTAATTGGTCAGTTCATTGAGTAAAGGTGTACAGGTTCAAACAGCGGGTAGTATATATTCTCGTAAATTGTTAAATGAGATATTCATGTTGTTTCACGATAATAATACAGTATAATACTTCATTATTCAATTACCTATAATGAAATATATTTAATGCCATTCTAAACATTGTGAAAATAATTCTTGTGAATATCTTACGATTATTTATTCTCGCCGTATACATATTCATATAGTTTACAAGATGCCTATATGAAAATATATTAGAATACTAAGACATAAGTTTAAATTAGTACCTATACTAATACATAAATACTATGGTATGTCTCTATTAAAGGTTAATATATACTGTATACAGCGTATAGTTAACTTAATGAAGAAAAGATCGCGTACTGCGATCCAAAGGTTGAGAATTCCCCACTTTCATCAAAATATACCCTCCAAAATATATGAGGTTGAAAACGTTTCTTTCCTAGACAAAAGGCCATGAAAGTCGAGATTCTGACAAAATCAGATCAAAATTGCGACTAAACGAAAGTAGCTACAAAGTCAAACTACTGTTTATTCTCTTGATACTTTCTGAAATATTAGTTTTGATTTCAAATTTAATACAATATTATTTGTAAAAAAACCGCTTAAAATATCCTATTTTATTATGGAGTATGGTGGGTTCGGTAGCAAGCAAGTGGTTTTGTCAAATGATATTACAACGCCAAAAGCACAAAACATGGGGAAATATCTAGAAAATATAACTGAATATGATTCTAGGTTACAAAATGGCCATCAAATATGTAATGTTTCTCTTAGTACAGTATAATAATTCCTTTTCAATATAAGTAATTAGAATAGCAGCAAAGTGATGACATTGAATTTATCTTAGTTTTCATTTTTTTTTTTTTTTTTTCAGAATATCCCGTCGCCGTCTGTGCTTCAAAGGAAGAAGAGCCTTCCGGACGTGCAGGTACTACCGAAATCAACCGAGCCAATGTCTCGAGAGGAAGTGTCAGTGTTAAGTTCTGCCAGACGTGAGGAAGTTCGTCGGATGCAGGAAGAGGCAGAGAGGCTACGTGCTAACCCTCTCCTCTACCTCGTCAGCCCTAATGTTAAGGTAACTTTTCCACACTTCTATATTTGTAAGTGATTTGGGGCGAATCTTTTGATAAAAGCATTTTCAGGAAGTTGAACTGACAATTTGACAAAGAAAATATTTAATTATAGGCAATGCACTGTAATTGCTTGAGGAGGTACTTTTAACTTACATTGAAGTTATAGATGAGAATATCTTAAAGAAACTAAATAAATCCATGCGTTTAAGCTATAAACTTGTCGGTACGCCTCCCCGTCGATGTGTTGTTAATACATTATGACAGGGGCCCAATGGTGTCTGGATATTGGTGGAGGGTACTTTCAACACTTGTTGAAAGAAGTGCGATTTGTAATCTTATAATAGCTGCCTCTGTAGAGCGTATGTCAAAAGTCATGGCCACCCCGAATATATTCTTAACGAAAAGAGGTATAAGTGTGAAACTTACTATAGTGCTTAGAGGGATAGGGGTAACATCTTTTGACCTATAATAGTATCTGTCGGTCATTTTGGATTCACGTCAAGAACCTTAACTGTAAAGGAGGTCATGTACCACTTGGTTTTAGGCTTGATTTTCGTGGCAATTTCAATGGCAAGGTCAGTTTTTCATTACCTGCAATCGATTTTGTGTTGACAATTTCTGTCTATCTGGCATGGAGCAGACACTAATCTCATATCCTTTCAGGTAACTGAAGAAGCCATTATCATCTGAAGACGGAGTTGACATCATCCAGCTTTGTTGGAGGAAATTGTTTACGTGAGGTGGCTGAGATATTTACTCAAGACAAACTAGAAAGACAGTCAGTTAACACACGGACCGTGAGAAAATTGACGCAGGGATTTAAATAAACTAATAGCATCCGTGGTCAACCAAGAAGTTGCAATTTTGACATTTTACATGATACCCTGATATACCTAGGTGCAAGCCGCAATACCGAGTCCAGAAAAATAGCACATTCCCAAATAACAATTTTGACTTGACTCAAAAGTAAATCAAGCTTACAAATAGGACAACTTGACTTGATGCAAGCTTTACAAATCATGTATAAAAGATTTAAACACGGTTGAATCAAACAGTTGAATTTACAAGAATCAAGGTTGAAATAGCCTTGACGGGACGAGAAAGAATAATACATAATGTACTTCTAAAAACGTTACCCTGGATGGGAATCCACCCGATGACCACTGACACACAAATCCGATGTTACACTCCCTAGATCACGGAACCACGTGAACTAGCTCTATTTATACTTATTTCATCACGTCGCAAGAGACGCTTGTAGTAAAAGGGTGAGAGTAGGCGAATATTAGCTTACAGCGGCAGTCTTGGCACGTGATGGGACTTCATCGCACTGAAATGACATCGGAAGCGCAACGAAATTAAATTCGAATGAAATTAAAGTATTATCAACTTCTTCGCATAACTGCTTATTCCAACAAGCGTGAATTAGACCAATTATAAAAATCCAAGCCACTTATGTTGTTCCAACAAATTTGTTTCATGCCTGTTTATTAAGTTTAACACAATATCTAGTTGGACAAATTCAAAGAAAATTACTGACAACCTTGTTACAAACTGACATACTATCTGGGAATGAAACTATCAATAAAGTATGGTGTTAGTCAAGTCATTGTTGTCAGAATTCTTCTCACATACAAGGAGCACTCACACAAACGTAATTACAACAAAAGCTGTATGAAGGTAACCTTAACAGATGCACTGATTTCTACCGATATGCTGAAGCAGGATTAATGTTTTGTAGCTACAGTCATGTTTAGTGACGAAACAAACTTCTATGTTAATGGTGAGACCACAGATACTGAAGCAACTGAAATATTAACTAGACTGGCTCATGAAACCCAGAACAACGGCACAGTAGTTAATGGTGTGGTGTGAAGTCAGGGGTGATTGACTTATCAGTTCAAGGTTGAGGCCCAATGCAATGAAAGAGTGAGACTGAAGGCCAAGTTGCATTGCGAGGGCAATGGACAAATTGTAAGGTGACAGTGAACTTGAGTGAAGGCGAGGGCGGACAGAACAAAGAAACAGGCTCAAATTTCCCTGCCAGGGAGTCGCTAAAATATTTAGTTATACGAAGACGTCAGAGTGAAAGCCAAACCGTATTATATGAAGTGGAGAGTGAGGCCAAAGTTGAAATGTAAGAGAGGACGAAGTCAAGGCGTGAGAGTCATAACGAATTTCCATCCTGAGGGTGTGAAGATGCAACGAGAGAGTGTAGTTCGAGTTCATCGTGAGGGTGAGAGCAAAGTTTTCACGTGATTGAGCAAACATCAGGGTGAAGCATGCGTGAGAGTAAGACTCCTTTTATGCTGTCGCATTCTTATGCCGACGCGAGCGCAAACAGTGCGTTCTCTAAAGCACTGGGACCAAATCAGGGCTTTAATGCAACTGCGTTGACGTAAATCTGATGTCGCGCACTCTAGATCATACGTTTGTGTTTTAGAGAACGCGAGAAGCAAAACAATGGGTATGTTTACAAAACACTGATAATATATCTTACAGCCGAAGAAGTCGAAGTGTTGCCAGGCGTTTCAGAGTCCAGTTACTCAGAGACTTGCTACCGTATGATCATTCTTTTATTTTCATCTTTCTTTTTCACCCAGCTTCTGCGAAAAAAATAAGCTCAATGTTTATGTAAATAAACGACTCGCAAAAAGACCCCTTTCTTGTGTAAAGTGTAAAGCATGTTTGCAAAAACAGTCTAAGGGGAATTTTTCAGTGTTAGTGTGCGGTGGTTGCGAAGCGAAGACATGAGGTTGGCGGTGAGATATGGTAAGAGTCAAGTTGAAACTAGACTGAGAGCGAAGTTGAAATCTGAGGGTAAGGGAGATGCGAGGAACATGAACAGTTATGACTTGCACGTGGAATTTGAATTTAAATATGGTCCTTAGGCATCTGTAATTTAGACCGGGGTAAGGTAGAAAAAAGGAGACTGCCAGAGCCTAAGTTCAAGATACTAACCTGGCATTTGCCTGGCGTGTCTGAGGAAAAACCGTGGAAACGCATAAGATAGGACTGTTGGTCATTTGTATCGAACCCAGGACCTCCCGAACCCGAATGCAAAGCCAACGCTCTAACAACTGATGTGATCTTCACGTGTTAAAGGCTGCAGTCTTTCCGTTGGTGTTAAGCGAAAACGGATTTTTTTTTCCAGCAAAATGGAGCTGTTTGTTAGTTCATTATGGTGCAACTGTATTCACTAACTTAGATGGCAGTTCCCAGGACATTGGTTAGGACGCCGAGGACCCATTCAGTGGACAACAACGTTTCCAGACCATACACTTTTTAACTTGCCACCTAAAAATAGTGTAGAATTAATGACCACGTCACCTCGAGCTAAGATTCCTTGAACTCTGCTCAAAGATCACAGCAAACTTATCACACCGTGTTCGAACTAATGGACAGAAACGTGTTCTGGCTTCACAGTAGAGAAGCAATTGAGCTTATATGAAATTGAACCTGTTGCTTTGGAAAATGGAACAATAACAACAAAAGCTCGATACTAAAACCTCGTCCTAACTTTGGTATTTCATCTGAAACCCAATAGGCTAGAAGCAATTAGAAACAACTACAGAAAAAAACTGGCATAGTCAATTAATTTCTATATTGAAAATGTAGCCTAGAATGACGTGTCATATGACCTTTAACATTTGCGTTTCCTGAGGTGTGTCGAAGATTGCCAAGAGACACCATTATGGAGACGAAAATTTTTCTCTGTTAATCTAATCGTTATCCAAAGCTTCACATTTGTACCTCATTTCGCTCAGAATAAATCCGGGGTGTTGCTGACGTTTGACACGCCGTCTAGAATTAAAGCTGGTACACTAAAGCTTAGAAAGGTACGTAAATTAAATGCAATTATAGAAGTAATGTATTAAAACCTATGCGTTCACATTTTCAGTTCACGTATTACATGTAAAACATTCAAACTTAAAAAAAATCCCTTTGTAATTTTTACGTATGTCCAATCATTGAAAACCTCCTTCTGACGTCCAGAAGATTTTGTCGTCTGAAAATCGTGTATTTCTGTGACTTGTTATGTGTTTATCTTCTCAAGCATGATGTAAATTAATAGTCTTCTCAATGGGTATTTGTAATATTTTTACAAGTTTGTGATAAATGAAGAACTCACGTGCAAACATGAACATTTTAATCAAATTAAATTTCGCACAAACTAACTACTAACACTATGGCTTAAGGAACTCACAAGTTCATCGCCGCAGTAACAAACGTTCGCCTTTAGATTCTATCCTGACCAACATCAAGCCAGTTTTCATCACGAACACCTACTTCTCAAAGATCTCTTCTAATATTGTCCTCCCAACGACGTCTCGGTCTTCCCATCAGTCTCTTTCTATCCGGCTTACCAACCAGGATCTTCGTCCCCCCCCCCCCATCCGAGCTACATGGTCTATCCACCTTAGTCGTCGCGATTTCATTATGCTTACATTTGGTAAATAGTACAGTTTGTGCAATTTCTTCATTATGCAGTATTCTCTATTCCCCAGTCATCTCGTCCCGTTTCGGTCCGTATATCTTTCTCAATACCTTATTTTCAAACCCACTACTTTATGTTCATCTGCTAGGGTTGTACTCCAACTTTCGCAACCGTAAAGTATTATCGGCAGAATAACCGTTCTGTATATTTTCAATTCCAATTTCCTTGATATTAATCGCAATGTTAGAAGTTTTTAAAATGAATAGAAACATGCGTTGCCCGATACTAAGCGACTTTTTATTTCTTCCGTTACCTCGTTTTTGCATGTTACCTATGCTCTCAAGTTCTAAAAGTTGTTTACTTTCTCCATGATCTCATCACCAATTATTATGTCTTTATTTCCTTCATTCCCTGTGTTTCGGCTTGTTATTATGTATATTGTTTTATGTATGTTTACATGTAGACCTATCTCATCGCACGCTTCTACTAAGCCATCAGTGTTGTTTTCTATTGCATCTATATCGTCCCCTATTAAATCTACAATATTCACGTATAGGAACAGTTGATTGAAACCGTTTACTATCAGTCCCTTTTTCTCCCCTATAATTTTTAAAATCGCATATTCTGACGCAAAGTTAAACAGTAGTGGTGATAGGGCATCACCTTGTTTCAATCCGTTGCGAATCTCGTAAGAATTTGACATATGGGGTCGCTGAGACACATGGTCACTAGCTGAACAAGAACAAATTTGTTTGGCAATTCCAAATCGTATCAGAATACTGTATAACTTTTCCCTTTGATAGAATTATATACTTTCTTAAAATCAATGAATAACTGGTAAACAGTCTCATTCTATTCCCATTTCTTCTCCAAAATTTGTGTCAAGGCGAAAATCTGGTCCAACGTGGATCTGTTTCTTCTAAATCCACATTGGTGATCTCCAATTATTTCATGTGCGTATACGCTGAGGAATGTTAACAGAATATTACTTAATACTTTGTAACAGGTTGGAAGTAACGAGATTCCGCGGTAATTATTACAGTCCGATTGATCACGTTTTTTCTAAATCGAAATTATTATTGAGGTTTTCCATTTCTTTTGAAGCTCCTCCTTTTTCATAAAGCACTTATTAATTTATGCAGGTCCTTGATTAGTACAGTTCCACCAGCTTTAATTAACGCGGCTGGAATATTCCTAGTTATTTGAAATTTTTCAATTTATTTATCGAATTTTTTATCTCGATCTCACTAGGTTCGGGTATCCACGGTTCTGCTGTATAGATTTAAAATTCCTCTGTTTATTCTCCGTTTGTACTATACATTAAGAAGTTTGTCGAAATAACTCTTCTACACATCGACAATTTTTCTCGGATTTGCTTGACGATATCCACGTTCATTTTTTAATCATTCCCAACCTCGCCTGATAGCCCTTTCTTAACGAGTTTACCCCTTTGTATAGATCTCGTATGTTATTTGTCTTCCCGTTTTCCTCTATCTTCTAAATATTCTGCCTCAGATATTCGAGGTTTTTGTTTCTGATTCTCCGGGGGCGTTGCGTTTCGCGTTACTTTAGTGGTTGGTATTTGCTTCGCTTTTATTACTTACCTGCTAGTGCCTTGCGTGTTCGTTCCTCGTGAAGCTTAGGGCATTCGTGATCAAACTTAAGTTAGTTTTTCTGTTGTTTCTTCTCACCTACACGTTCGTTCGTTCCACTCGTAATTCGCTGTTTCACGAATTGCCCCCACATCTTACTTACATCAATTTCATTATTAATATAATCTTTATTATTACTAGAGTTGGCTAAGATTTCCAACCTATTTGGGATTTCGAGTTGATAATTTGCTTTTATGCTCGGATTATTTAATCGTTTAACTTCGAATTTAACTAGTTTTGATTCCTTGCTTTCTCTGTTTACGATGCATAACTTTTCCCTTACTTTTGTGATCACTAATTGATAATCAATGTCACCTGCCGCTCCTCTGTAAGACCTAACGTCCATTATGTTGGTGTATCTTCGTCTATCTACCAATATGTGATCGATCTGGTTGAGAGTTTTGCCATTCGGAGTTACCCATGTATTTGTGTATGTCTTTGTGTTCATGGTACGTGCTCTTTACCAGGAGGTTTTTCGTAATCGCGAACGTTATCAGTCTTTCCCCATTGTTGTTGGTCTTTTCGTGAAGGCTGTATTTGCCTATTGTAGGTCTATATTCTTCTTCTCTCCCTACTTTTGCGTTGAAATCACCAAACACAGTTTTCTAATTATACTTCAGTAATCGGTCAAACAGCCTTTCTAGCTCATCGTAAAATATATCTTTGTAGTTCCCATCAGCCTCATCGGTCGGGGCATATACATTTATTAAAACCGTGTTGCACCATCGAGTACGTATCGTAACGTAAGATAGTCTTTCGCTTACGAACTCTATATTCTGAGCCGCCGGAAGGATGCTGTTCTTATTGAGGAATCCTCTTCCGAAATTGTGTGAATTGACCCGTAGTAGAAAGTGTATTTTCACTGTCGGATGGCACGCATACAGAATTTGGTTTTGGGAGGAGGACAAGTGCTTCCGGGGGGGTTCAACGTGTGTCTAAGTATGAAATGTATATAAAATATGTATAATTGCGCCTGAAGTTGTACTATTTTTCCATAAAATTCTGAGTTTGGTGGGGATCCGGAGTAGAAAGAGGGTAACATGGTCGCGGGCAGGTCCTTTGGGGTAAGTTGAGACTTCTCGATGTGACTTGTGAGTTCATTGCCTTGGAGTGGGGGTTGGTGGTTGTTTGTGACGTGTTATGAGGTGTTTGTAAGGCTGTTCATTACGTAAAATCCTGAAAAGGGTAAGATGGTTGCAGTGACGTCATTTAAGATGGCGAGTGTCCCTCATTGAGGGGTAACATGGTTGTGGTGACGTCATGAGGCGTTCGTAGCTCGGTTGTGAGTTCATTGGCGTTTGACGTCATCGCGTTGTTGGCAGACGTGATGTTAGATGAGTCATGCGAGGTTGGTACACTTATTTTGGTGTGGAAATTGCTAAAGGAAAATCCTTTTGGGGTGGCTGATCGTAGAAGATTACGGGGGTGGGTGGGTGGAAATTTGAGAAAAAAAGAAATCCTGATAGAAAACCCTGTAGTCTGCTGGATTGAAAATTATAGCAGCTGTCCTTAGAATTCATGGACTCCTTAAAATTGAAAATCCAGGCAAAAACCCTGTCTTGAAAATTCACAGACCCCCCCAAATTAAAAATCCTAGAAGGAAAACTGTATAGCATACTTGATAGAAAACTGTGTGTCCTGTCTTGAAAATTCACACACCCTCGTAAATTAAAATCCTGTTAAAAAAAACTATAGCTTGCTGGATAGTAAAAAGTGTAGGTCCTATCTAGAATGCCTGTGCCGCCTATGAGAAAAAATCTGGGGGGAAACGCTCTTTGGACTTGAACTTATGAAAAGAAAAGTTATAGCACCCTGAAAATTGAAAATTCTGTTAGAATCCGTGTAGATCCCATCCTAAACATGATATTAATAATTCAGTAATCGTCGGAAAATTGATAGCACCATAACAATTGAAAATTCTGGTAGAATCCCTGCAGTGTGAAAGAAATCTATAGCACCCTCAAAATTCAAAACTCTGTTAGAATCCCTGTAGCTCCCATCCTTAGGAAGATAATAATTCAGTAACCGTCTGAAAAATGAATAATAGGGAAAAGATGTATACTCTAAGTATGGAATTTGAATTGAAAATAAAATATACATTTTTAAAAAATCTTACCTTAATTTTGAATTCCTGGAGGAAGAATGTAGGAACAGTTGTATTTTATTCATCTTAAAAGTCCTGTGAATGCAGAGTGAGACAGCGATCAGGATTTTAACACTATTCATATACAAATGAGACTAAAATGAAGAATCCTTTCTTGAGTTTTCCAGAGAGAAATTTAATCTTTTTGTTTTTGAACGATAAACAGATAAAGATCTGTACACTTCTTACTATGTGTACACTAAGTATGTCAAGTGTTTTGAAAATGAAGGTTTATAATTTGTATTTCCTTATAGACACGAAGATAATAAGCGCGTGAATATGACGTATGTTTATTAGTCAGTTGTTATAGTACAATGGATATCTGTTAAACAAGTGAAAAATACATTGGCTATCAATAGTACATGTTAGTTCAGACAAACAGAGAACTGATTTCATTATTATTGTGTAGTCATCCTCTGACGTTTTAAAACATCTTTTGTGATATTAGAGTGAGTGTGTAATTCAGACTTTGTTTATGTTATATGAAGTGTACATGGTGAGTAAGATATGTAGGTATTGTGAGATGAGTTTATAGTTTGGATAGAGGTCACTTTTCCTGATAATAAAACAGTTGCTTAAGCGTTCTAAATGTATCATACTTAATTTCCCAAATGTGAGATCATACTGTGTATGAAGATATAGAGGTCATATGTCTTAATGACTAAAATGTTTTGCGTTCGATGTATGTCATTTGTTATTTTTTACATGCTGTATTTGGGGGGAAAGGTTTTAGTTTGTGTAGGGAGCATGCGTAGTGTGCAGATAAGAAATTCCTAAATACTGTTAAGTTGATCGATTGAATTTTCATTCTTTGGTATAAGATTGAACTTGTTATATCGTATTGTGAGACTATTTTTGACTTCACCAGCTTTTTAAAAGTTCTTGACGTCAGGTTTTATTGTGTGGTGATTGTTGAAGAAAATTTCAAAGGTAAATAATTTTTATTTTTAAAAAAATAGTTTTTTTGGGGACTTCATAAACTATTGTTTTAGTATTTTAAAGGATGTCGAACAGTGCTTTTTGCTGGAGTTTACTGTGGTAGTTCGAATTTAAATTTGATTTTTTTATATATGGCCTTTGGGCATCTATGGCTTAGTGCGAAGGATAGAGGATGGTGGAAGATTTTGGCCAGGGCTTATGTAGAAGTCACCATCCTGGCATTTAATTGTCTGGTGTGACTGCGGAAAAACCGTGGAAAACCTCAGAATGGTCAGCCGTAGGGAATCGGATCCACGACCTATCAAATGCTATAGGAATGCTCTTTATGTTATTTATAGCGTATAGACTTTAGTTTGAATTTAAATTTGATTTCTTTTATTTATGGCCTTTGTGCAGCTATGGCTTAGGGCGAAGGATAGAGGATGGTGGAAGATTTTGGCCAGGGCTTATATAGAAGGCACCATCCTGGCATTTGTCTGGTGTGACTGCGGAAAAACCGTGGAAAACCTCAGAATGGTCAGCCGTAGGGAATTGGACCCACGATCTATCAAATGCTATGCAAATGATCTTTTCTTTTCTTTATAGCGTATAGACTTTAGTTTGAATTTAAATTTGATTTCTTTTATTTATGGCCTTTAGGCATCTATAGCTCAGGGTGGAGAATAGAGGAGGGGAAAGGATGTTAGAAGGTGTTAGTCAGGATCTATATTGAAGGTGTCATTCGTGCATTTGCCTAATGTAAGTGAGGAAAAAATCTTGAAAAAACAAGTCAGAATGGTCATCCGCTGGGATTGAATGCAGGACCTATCGAAAGCTACACGTATACCCTTTTCTTTTATTTATGACCTTTAGGTATCTAAGGTCCAGGCCGGTGATAGAGATGGGAAAGAATTCGGAAAGTGTTGGCGAGGGTCTATATTAAAGGTGCCACCACGGCATTTGCGTAGTGTGACTGAGGAAAAACCTTGAAAAGAAACGTAAGTTAGAATGGATGGTCGGGCGCTGGGGGTTGAACTTAGGACGTATGGAGTAGTACGGTAATGCTCTTTTCTTTTTATTTATGGTATTAAAAATCTAATGTGAATGTTTGAATTTGATTTCTTTTATTTATGACCTTTAGGCATCTAAGGCTTAGGTCGGGGATTGAGGGTGAAAGATTGAGTAAGGTCTTAGTCAGGGGCGTATATTGAAAGTGTTATTAGAAGGAAATTTTAATGAATCTAAATAATTTTTATTTAAAAGCATTCATAGTATACTTTTAGGATATCTATGATATAATTGGAGAATAAGATGTTTTAGTACTTAAAGGGTTTGGAACGGAGCTTTTAGCAGACTTTACAGTGGAGGCCTTACCTCTTAAATGTTTGAGAACACCCCTCCCCTTTGAAATTTCCTTATCACTTACACTAGTACGGTAATCCATAGTATATCCATTTGATAAGCAGTGTTAGTAACACATACATTAGGTCCTTAACTTGTGATTTGGTTGAATAGTTAAGTTTTATTTTATGTCCTTTAAACATGTATGCCTCGTATGAAAGTGAAGGTCGTATTGAAAAAAAGCGTTTCAGGACTTCATAAACTATAGGCTCATTTTCAAATACGCTTGTCTTGATTCTGATTTGACTGAGTAGATATTTGAAACATCTTACTTATGATTTGTGTGAGTAGTCAAGAGAAACTTCACAGAGAGGTAAACTGTGTGGGTTTCTATCAAGTTTTGACTTTCCAGCTATTCTGTCAAACTTTTGTAGTATTTCAGAATAGTACTTGTTTTATTTATAGCTATGTATGACCGAGAGTGAAAATTAATTTTAGTGACTTTACCATTATCAATTAAACTGTTTCTTTTTAAATAATAGTAATGATGATTAAAACACTTTTTTATTTTTTAGGTTTTGAAAAGAAAAAGAAAAGAAAGTGAAGACTACACTGTGTTCTGTTCCTTCTTCTTCTAGCTGAGCGAAACTTGAATTAAACGTAATTTGATTTCTTTAATTAAAATTAAATGTGAAGAGTAAATGTTGAGGTATTCATACTCTATCGTTAGGGTATCCAGAGTATATTAGTGGGATATCCCTTTTTCACAAGGATGTTGTACAAAGAATTTTGTTAGTATTATGTAGAAAGTGTGTGTGTGTGAAATTAAAATGTGAATAGTGAATAATAATAATAACAATAACTTATTTTTTCTTTTCAGATTTCAATTTTAACCTTTCGAATTTGAACCTTTTTGAAGAAGACAGTTTTTAAATTAGTGTCAACAAATTTTTCTGAAAAAAGGAAATTTTTGATTTAAGGTAAATAGATTTCTGATAAAGGAATGATTTTTCATGATGTGTCTATTTTTTAAAACGTGCATGAATCAATGTTTAGATTTTAATTTAAGAATGTGGTTGACCCACGGGGAAAGAAAATGTAATTGCGTCAATAGTGAAATTTTGATGAAAATGTGGTTGCCCCAATGGTAAGATATGTGGTTGGGCCAACGGTAAGAAATGTTGTTGGGCCAACGGTAAGAAATGTGGTTGGGTCAACGGTAAGAAAATGTGGTTGTGGGCCAAAGTAAGAAAGTGTGTTTGGGTCAATGGTAAGAATTTTATAAGAAAACGTGTTTGGTCCAATGGCGAGATTTAATGTTGCTTCATCATTGTTTCAAATGGGTCATTGCAAGTGAGTTCTTCTTTCATGTAGGATTTTAAATAAATGTTTGGTTAAGCTTGTTTTATATGGAATATTATTAAAGTAATATGTTTATAAAGGATTGATGGTCCAGTCTTGTTTCATCTGAATAATGGTTCGATGACATTACATGTAAGATTTTAGTAAATGAATAATAGGCGAACGTTGTTTCAGGCTGGATTAAATGTTTCATGTCAATCTTTATAAAGGAATGTTAGTTCAGTATCATTTCTTTATAATTGAATCTGATATTTTATGAAGGAAGCTTGGGTAAGGAGGATATGAAAAAAGGAAGATTAATTATCAATTCAAAAGTACTCAATCATACTCTTTTTACAGTATTTGTACTATGTGGCACTCTTGATATATTTTCATTCAATTAGTTGATTTGTGATAAAGAAGAATAATACTAATTTATTGTTTTTTTTATAATTTCTGCATTATGACGTCTTATGAATGCTGTAGATACTCTGTTGAAAGGAGAAGCTGAAAAAGGATATGGTGAGGTATGTAGTTATGGAGCAAATGGGTGTTATCCATTATCCTGCAATCCGTTTCCTTTCATTCAGATGTTTTGTGAGCAATCCAAGGAGGATGTAAACATGCATAAAGCCATTTTAGCTAGGTGTGAGAGCAAGGAGGATTTTATTAATTTAGGAATGGGGGATCTTTTGTAGAGAGGAAATTGTACGATTAGGTTGGCAGCATTACTGTATATTAGTAGATCCAATGGATGTGGAAGGAGGAAGAGTACTTGAGCCTATAGTGGCTATGCTTCTAGGGTTAGTACCTCATCTGGAGAGTGGTGATTCAGAGATCTATTCGTGCAAACGAAGATGAATTTCTGAGCATCATTCCTCGCAGAAAGTCTCTCCCTCCTTTCTCATTCACTGCTTCTTCTATTATGGATAATGATACCAGCCAATCTACTTCATTTGTGACTAGTACTAGTTCCGTACACTACTACCACCACCTCTTTAGCGAACATATTGACTTGTGTACTTCTGAATTCCACTGTTTATTGTACCACCACGGGAATCTTTTCCCCTATTATTTCCAATTCATTTACTCTTATGGAAACACCTATTCCTATTCCTAGTACTTCCAATGCGTACATACCACCACCACCAGCACTAGCAGCACCTGTTCATATTCCTAGTAGTTGCACTTCCCGGCGTTCATGCCAGCACCAACTCCTATTCCTAGTACTTCTCACTCTAATCATACTCTCCATCCCACTTCTCTTACTAATATGCCAACAAGGTTAGCTGCTGCAATTCCTAGTACCAGCCATGCAGACTCTCACAGAGTTGATAGGGAAAGTTTGAATGGTGATTTAGACAGCTCTGTGAGAGTGGATATGCATTCTAAATCGCATAATGTTTTCGAAATGTCACCGAGGGGGGAATGTACTATTCAATGAAATTGTTGATTTTTTTAGGGAGAGGGGGATATTTTAAAAGATATCGCTACGATGGAGAGGGAAGATAGGAGTAATTGGGTGAATGAGAATGCTTATCCCCAGCTGCATGGAACAGGGGAAAATATGTTTGAAGTGACATCCCGCCGTAATCGAGAATATAGTAGATTTCCTTTACGTGGAGTAGAGGTTACCATAGGTGTTGGAGAGGCTTTGTCTGATGTGGACCAAGATAGTTACATTGGCTTTTCCATAGACAGTTCAAACGACACCTCCCGTTTATATTCCTTGGAGAAAACGTCTGTTTATGACAGTTGAGCATATTCTTTCCACTTTGGAAAATATCTTGAACTCGAATGATGTATTCCTCCTTCGTGAAAGAATTACAATCAAGTGTCATACTACGGACCCGATACGTGGACAGGGCCGAAAGAATGATAAAAAGTATCTCCCGATGGAGGAGTACTTAGAAAAACACATCATTCTCGTTCCGAGCTTTCCTGGCGATGAAAGCTATGATTGTCTCGCGCGAACTCTATGTCTAGCTCGAAGTAGAGCAAATCAGACAAGCATTTTACCTATAGAATGCGAAATTACTCAGAAAGATGGATAAAGGAAGGAAAACACTATCTGAAGATACAGGTGTTGACTTGAAAGTGAAAAATGGTGGGGGTATTGATGAATTGGACAAGTTCCAAAGGTATTTTGGGAATGAGTATCAGATTGTTGTATATGCCCTCAGTTTAATGACAAGAGATTTTTACGTTTGGTATCGGGGGAGTGCTATTTCTAGCAAAAAGTTATTTCTTTTTTTACAAAGACCAGCACTATGAGGTAATTTCTTGTATATCATCCTTTCTAGATAAAAGGGGGTATTTTTCTGATTGCCTTACCCCCTGCCATGATCGTATTAAGCATAGGTGTGAGTATCAATGTGAAATGTGTGAGAGGAGACATATTGTTACCAATAATGATGATGAAGAGAGTAATATTCAATGTGAGGATTGTTTGAGAACATTTCCTACTCTTTCATGCTATCGCACTGATAGTATGGAAGAGAATGGTAAGCCCCCCTATGTTATTACGTAAAACTTTGCCCAAAGTGTGGAGTTAAAATTGATTCTAGACGTAGGAAAGCTAATCATGTTTGTGGCTAACGTTATTGTAATATATGTCTGACGTAAGTTTAACCGACACAATTTTGTTTTGTTAAGAAATTACGGAAGAATCATATAAAAAACTTCTTGTACGTTGTTTATGATGTAGAAAACCAACTATTAGAGAATGAAAAGGGGGAAAGTGAGCTTCGTGCAAACTTAATTTGTGCTTCCCCCCGCTGTCACGAATGTAAGGATAGGGAAGTGGAATATAAATGTTTCGTATGTGGTAATGCAGAAGATAGACTTTGTGTTTTATGACATGCAGCCATTTATCATTCACGTTCTTAGTCAAGGTCCAACTTTTTGAGAGAATAGTGGGAATTGCACATAATGCTTCTCGTTTTGATACTTTACTAGTAGCAAGGGATCATATCGAAAAGCAACACTATTCCCCTAATATTATTGCACAAGGACAAAAGATTATTCAATTACTCATCGCGAATATTTCTTTTAAGGACAGCTTTTTATTTTTAGGGAAAAAGTTATCAAAATTACCGAAAACCATAGGATTACAAGAAATTCTTAAGAAGGGTGACTTTCTCTATTTATTTAATACAAAGGGTAATAAGAACTAAGACGGACCATGGCCTATTATCGATTTTTATGACCTGGATTCCAAATCCGAGGAAGAAGGGAAAGCTTTTCTTAAGTGGTATGATACGGTTAAAGAATCAACGTTAAACATGCAGAAAGAAATGCTCGAGTATTGCAAGAACGATGTATTCCTTCTCACACAAGCTGTGATTAAGTTTTCGAATCTTATCGAAGAGAAAACAGGTGGTATTCACTGTTTTCTCGAGACCTGCACTTTTGCAACCTGTGCAATGCAATGTTTCAGGTCTTTATACATACCAGAGAATACCATGCACGTCATTCCTCCAATGGGGTTCCAATACGGAAATCATTTTTTGTAAAAAGTCTTTACAATGGATGAAGTATTTCAAGTATGATGGACTCAAATGTTAGTATTCGAACCATGCTAATGGGGGCAAAGTACCATTTGGTAAATATAAATTGGATGGTTATGACGAGAAAAATAGTACATCCCATGAGTACTATGGATGCCATTTTTATGGTCATAGCTGTATTCAACAGCTTCGTCATTATCCTTTCGATGACGAACAACGTGTGACGTTGCAAAACAGGTATGAGGCAACAAAGATTCGGAAACAATATTTAGAAAAGTGTGGTTTAAAAATTATTGAAATCTGGGAATGTGAGTGGAATGAGCAAGTACAAAATTCCCCTCACATTCAGGATTTCATTAAAACGCTATGCAAGGAAATTGAAGGTTTTCTTATTCCTAAGGAAAGTTTCAAGGGAGGGAGAACTGAATGTTTTCGTGCATTGTATGAATGCAAAGATGATGAGTACATCTGATACGTAGATGTCATTTCTCTCTATCCATGGGTAATGGCGATAAAGTCTCTTCCTACTGGGAAGAGGAAAAGATATCCCGAAGCCAGATTATATGCATGGTGTTGTATTCTGTAAGGTTTTAGCTCCACAGAATTTAGACATTCCGATCCTTCCACACAATGCGAACAAACGTCTAGTGTTTGGACTTTGTAGGTCTTGTATGGAAGCAATGGAGAAAGGGGAATGTAATCATGATGACGAACAACGGAACTTCATCTTGACATTTTCTACTCCTGAATTACATATAGCTATTAAAAAGGGCTATACACCTATGAAATTTGGCAGTTTAAAATCACTTAGGGAGTTTTCAATGACTATGTAAATAATTTCCTCAAAATGAAGTAAGAAGCTAGTGGCTTTCGCTCTGAATGTAAGACTGATGAGAAAGAACAGTCTTACATTTGAGATTATGCTGAACATGAAGTAATAACGCTCGGGTATGATAAAATTAGTTAAAATCCTGGCCTAAGGTATATCGCTAAACTATTTTTAAATTCTCTGTTTGGGAAGTGGGGGCAGAGAACAGATTTACCTCAGACCAGGGTTGTATCTGATGCTAACTTATTTTTAGAAATCATTAGAGCTGCACATTTACAAGTCCAATCTATTGTTCCTATTGGGCAAAGTAAACTCGTAATAACATATAAAGACTCTCAAAATGTAAATAGACCATATCCCTTTTCGAATCCGATTTTAGCTGCTTTTATATTATCCTGGGCCGGACTTAGACTTTATGAATTGATGGATGCCATTGGCATTGAATTTCTACTATATGGTGCCACTGACTCTGTGATGTATGTGCAAAAAAGAAATCAAGGACTCAGGTTACCTACTGGGAACTATTTGGACGAATTAATTGAATAGTTAAAGGGAAATGAATTGAGGGAAGAAGAAAAGCTTAGACATACTTGCAAAATTAGAGGTATTACTTTAAATGCACGGGCGAGAAAAGTTATTGATTTTGATCATTTTTATAATTTAGTGAAAGAAAAATATGAAAAGAAAATTGTAAGTAACCCAAATACAATCAGAAGGTTGCCTGGGTACAAAATTGTAAGTAGACCGGAACACAAGACACATAAAATTGTAAATAGTAAGCGAAAACTAAGAGATGAAAATGACAAACATGACTTTAACACACTGCCTTACGGTTGTAAGCGACTTAAAACGTAATGCTTTACTTCATTTTCATGTAAGTGTGTGTGTTTGTGTTCGTGTGTGTTCCCCTCAGGATGATATAATAGGAAATGTTTTCAAATAATTGTTTCATTTTCTATTAATATGTCGCCCTTTGAACATCCTTGTACTATGATGATCAGCGGACCATCCCTTTCAGGAAAAACTACTCTTGTTAGAAAATTGCTACAATATAGGGATAAAATGTTCAGTACCCACTTCAAAGAAATTGTTTAGTGCTATGGTGCGGTAGTACCAAATCTTCCAACATGCCTTAGTAATATTCGTTTTATTAGAGGAATACTAGATATGAATAATTTTAAAATTCAGTACAACTCTTTAATTATTTTAGATGATTTAATGAATGAAACAAATGGAGACGTAAGTGGTTTGTTTACGAAATATGCACATCATAAAAAATTATCAGTTATCTTTATAGTTCGAAACTTATTTCCTAAAGGTAAAAATTCTCGAGATATATCTTCCAATAGTCACTATATCGTAATTTTTAAAAATCTACGAGATAAATTACAAATTCAGTATTTAGCTCGTCAAATTATTCCTCATTATAGTAAGGGTGTTGTAGAGGTTTTTGAAAAAGCTACTGCTAAACCACATTCATATTTACTTTTGGATTTAACACAAAAAAATCCATAATGTTTTGCGAATTAGAACAAATATTTTTCAAGACGAAACTCTGTATGTGTACACACATGAAAAGCATGCGAATACCTCAATTTCTCTCTAGTTGTTATTACGACGTCAAACTTAAAACATCATTATAATGAGCTGCGTGCTGTTTGTAAGTGTAAGGGGAAAAAGCGTAAAATATTACTTCAACGTGCATCTGGTAACTTAATACGAACTGTTGCTCAACTTGGTAAAAACCTTTTAAAGGGTAACATAAACCTTTCTCATGATCAGAAACTGAGACTACGTCGTCATAAAAAGACGTTTCGTGCTCTCTCCCTTAAGCGTTCAAGTTTAAAAAGTAAACGTAAGCTATTAATGCAAAACGGTTGAGCATTATTACCTTTATTAGTGGGACCTATTTTAAGTGCTGTGGCTGGAAGTTTATGTAGAAGTTAACATGTCTCACTCACAATTTCAAAAAATGATATTCATACCTGAAGATGCTTCTAGTCAACTTGTTTCTTCAATAAAATCTAGCGTTTCTCATCAAGAACGTTTAGATCAAGAACTGTCTGATATTTTAAATCGTACTGATGTTTCAATAGAACAAAAATGGTAATTATATCAACAAGCACTACATCGATACTTGGAACACAATCCCTCAGCTCAAAAACCTATCGCAATACCCCTTTTTGATCAGGAAGGAAGTAATATAAAATCACTACCTTTATTTTTATTAATTTTAGAATCAATGCCAAAAACGTTAGTGAGACAAACATCAACATTATTAAATCTATTGCTCAGTTCAAATTGTATCAGTTGGGATCAGAGAGGTGCCGTAAACATTGATAATAAAATACTTCCAATATCAAATATTATTGATCTCGTACATGACGTTATTCGAAATCGTACGTCCAAACATCCTGTAGGGCTTGATGCGTTAAAGTCATTTCTTCGAGATATTAATTTTCCTAATGAATTAAACAACTTTCAATTTGGTGCTGATGCTGTTAGTAGTATTGTTCCTTTCATTTCTCAAAAGAAAAAGAACATGAGGATGAAAAATATTATTTCCCGAAACAAAAAAGAAGTAAATGTAAGAATAATATTTTAAAAAATTATAAACACTACAAGTTTAAAGTATGTTACTATCAAAGTTGTATTATACATATTCAGATCCAACATCTCTCGAAAGTATTTCTAAATTACAACGAAAGACAGGTTTACAAAGAAAGAAAATTAAAAACTGGTTAGCTTCACAAGATACATATACTTTACATGCCCCTGTTCGTAAAAATTTTGCACGGAAACAATATTATGTTAGCGGTCCAAATTAATTATTACAAATGGATTTAGCAGATATGCAAAATGTAGCAACATATAATGATGGCTGCAATTATATTTTTGTTGTGTATATGCGTTTAGTAGATTTGCAACTTGCATTCAAGTAAAAAAATAAAACAGGTGCAGTTATAGCTAGAGCAATTGAAAGTATTTTAAGTAGCTTTCGTACGCCTCTACTACATTGTGAAACTCATTTAGGAACAGAATTTTATTATCAACATGTAAAACATGTTTTCAAAAAGTAATTAATCATATTAATCATTATAGTGTGCATTCTGAAATGAAGGCTGCAATCGTAGAAAGGTTTATTCGAACTTCAAAAGAAAAAACTTTTACAAGATACAAGTACTTTACATCTGAAATACTTATCGTTACATTAATGTTCTTGACGATCTTATACATAGTTACAATTACAATGTACATTCCACAATTAAAATTGCTCCTATAGAGGTTAATGAAGAAAATACAAATCAAGTATGGCAAACATTATATGGAAAACGAAATCGCGTTCAAAGTAAATGTAAATTTCAAGCGGGTGATTATGTTGTTATTACTAAAAATAAACATAAATTAGAAAAAGGATATTTACCAAAATGGTCTCGGGAAATATTTATTGTAGATCGTTGTATTCAAAGTACACCGCTAACATACAAAATTAAAGATTGGAACGGAGATCCCATCAAAGGAATCTTTTACACAGAAGAATTGCAAGCGGTAGTTCTGGGTATACATAAAACATTTCTAATTGAAAAGGTATTTAAACGTAAAAAGGGTTGGATATATGTGAAATGATTAGGATATCCCCCTAGTATGAATTCATGGGTTAAACAGAAATCTGTTCAGTCATCATGATGATGTCTTCTGAAGAACAAGATGAATTCTACGTGGCATTACAATCAAATGTGGGTAGTAATATTTTTGAAAATAAGACTTCATCTTTCACCACAAAATTATGTCAACCAATTCATTTACAGGGAAACTGGGTGGTAGGGTTAAGTACTGTTTGCATACCATGGAGTTTTTATAATATTCGAAAGGAAGAAGAAGTAGTTGTTCATATTAATGGTAAAAGTGAAATGCATTATGAAGTTAATTTTTATCCTGGATATTATGATTCAATTTCATATATTGTTTCCTCATTCCCTCTTATCACAAAACATACTAAACCAAATCAAGGAAAGTCTCTTTTAGAAGACTTACAACTTGATCGAGTATTACAAATTAGTATTGATAATAAAAAAATTCAGGGAGAAAGTGATGATACTTCTGTTATAATTGAAAATATTCAAATGGAAGATCATGCTAATACTATTGAAAAAGATAATATTTATTTATTTTCCTATGATAAAGAAAAAATTAACTTTTCATGAAATATAAACGAGATTACAGAAAACAATATATTGTGGGAATGACGGGTGGTTTACAAAATTTGTTAGGGTTCTCAAATAATCCACATGTACAAACAACTGGGGTTCATTTTCAACCGAAATCGGAAAAACGAAAACCTATGTTTATCAATGTTAGTGCACCATTTCAATGTACCTCGATTATAATATTCCTTCTGAAATTAATGTTTGTCTTGACATTGTAAAAGATCAACCTATCCTAGGTAAACGCCTTCGTAAAATTAGTTTCTATGCATATGAATATGGTAAAATGCATTCTTTTGTATTTGACCGTCCACACTATGCTAAAGTAGAAAATAAATATTTTGATACATGTGGACTTAAAAGATGAACAGGGAGAAAACTTGCCATTTCAATTTGGCACTTCAAACATTACACTTCACTTTAAGCGGAAGAAATGATTTCAGAAAGTACGGATGATAGTTTTTACATTACACGTTGATCGAATGCTAGTACAAAAACATATAGCAATAATCATCCATCACATTATTTAAATATCTTAAATCATCGTATTCATCTTAATAATTCATCATGGATGGTAGGACTTAGTGAAATTCATATCCCCTTAACTTGCTATAATGTAATTGAAGGTCAAAATATTATGTGGTATGAAACAGTGGATGGTGATAATGTAAAATATAAAATATCTACAGGATATTATTCTTCTATACCGTCATTTATAGAGGTTATAAATAAAATCACCCCAACCTTAATTTACTTTGATTTTTCAAATACTGTTACTATTAAAACGAATTGAAACACTGCAAAATTACCACTCACTAGAGTGGAAACACGAATCATTACTATTCCACAAAATGTATCTTCATTTAATATTGATAATTTATATTTATGTAGTGTACCGAAAAATCTTGTCATTATATTTGTGGCAAATACAGCAATGAATGCTAAATATAATCTGAACCCTCTCCATTTTGAACATTTCAATCTCAACAAATTGCAAATTCAGGTAGGCTCCAAATTTTATCCACCCACCCCCTAACCCCCGATTTTGTAAGAGCATTAATCATTCAAAGTTATTTCACCCTGCTTTGTGGTACTGGGATCTTTCATCAAAATACTGCACATACGATTACTTCTCATGATTTTGCACATGGTTATTTCATTTTCCCATTTATTCTATCTCCTACAGAAAGTATTGATGATTGTACTTGGGATGTTGTAAGAGACTCTCCTGTTAATATATAAATATTCTTTAGTCAAGCACTAGTACAGTCTGTATCATGTATTGTCTATGCTCAGTTTGATTCGATTATAGAAATTGATAAGAATAGAAATGTATATACTGATGGTACATTTTAATTTCAACTTCATTCAGTCATAATGAGGGTTCTAGTACACTTCTCTGCTCTCACACATGGTGAAAATGGACGAACACGAAAGGTTAGTCTTGAAAGAACTTATTATAAATCCTGACTTTTTAAACCTCCTTTCTCCTACTCCCAGCTGACAACACCCTTACGAATACATAACGATTACCTCTCTCAACATCTCTATGGTCTCCACTGGAACGATGGTGATACCTCCTACAGTGAAGTTAAAAGTGTGATTACCAAATATACTCAGCACAGTACTGTAGTGTACACTTTCGGGAAAACAAGACAATTTTTTCTCGAACTTTGGAAAAAGTGTAATTTACCTAGAAGAATAATTAAAGTGTCTTCACTTTTCTCACTTGGCATATCCCTCAAGACAGTGTATTAATTATTTCCATCGATTCTCCTATTTCCGATGTGCAGTGAAAGAGGGATGGACTTATGCAAATTATATCAAATTTTATGAACTTGGTTTATCAGTGTTAAATCAAAATAAGTATGTATACATACCAACTCCTATAACAAACAATGTGGACGGACCAACTGATGAAAGTGATTTTACGTGAGTGTTTATCTGCAAGTGTATTGACTGGCATTTATGCCATTAATACATTACCTGTTCCTGTACAGTTTCCAGCAGCACTGATTGTTAATTTAAGTTCTTCCTCAAGTGGAGGTAGTCATTGGACTACAATTTATATTAATGAAAATGCAACGAGATTTTAGTTTGATACTTTTGGAAGACCACCTCGTAAGAAAATTGTTACGTTCTTAAAATCTATTGTAAATTATATAAATATAACAAAATTCAGGTTCAGCATAATAGATCCATCCTTTGTGGATTATTTTGTATAGTATTTATTTACTTTACTGTAAGGGGGTTAATATCATATCAAAATTCAATACTGTTCATCTGAGAAAAAGTGATCAACTTGTAGTAAAATATGTGAAAGAAATTATCAAACAAAATAACAAGCAACGTTGTAAATAGTATTGTACTACTCTTCATTTAAAAAAATAAATATGTTTATATAATTTAAACCTTTATGTTATAATTTAGGAAAAAACATCCTTATTTTAAAATGAAAACAAATTCGTAGAGTATTATTCTTTATTATTATTTAAGACTAAGTAAAGTGTTTTATAAAAACAATTTGCACGTGCTTCTTACATTTGCATGGCTGATAAGGTATTTACAAGATTCTGTGGCTTCTCATGTTTCATCCAGTGTTGTAATTGTAATGATTTCTTAATGCACAAGCATTCACCTCGACAGGGTGGTGATAAGTACACTTAGAGATACCAGTGTTCACATTTAATGTTTTCAAGGCAGGACATTCCTTTTCACTTACATGATTCTCACTTTCCAAGTGAAATAGTTTTTTAATCCACTGTACCTTTTCAATACCTTTACAAAAAATGTAGCTTTACTTGAACACAATTGAAAAATTATTCTACGAAGATGTGAAACGTTGTATCCACTTGCTGTGTCCCAATGTAAACCGTGAAAGTTTTCTGTTAACCATTGCACTTGTTTTTGATATACTAGTCCTACTTCCGTAATGTCACATGGAAGTTTTACTAAACAGTGGAATAAAAGACTAGCATCACACGCTACGATACAAAATTCTCTCATAATAAACTCATGTGCACAGATTTTAAATCCCTGCACATCAATAATGTACTGTTCTGAAGACACACTTAGAGACTTTTCTACAGAAAATTGTTCATGTATTACATCTGGTATGAGTTGAGCAATGAATTCACTATTATGAACTAATTCTCTACAAGATTTGAAAAAAGTATTCATGGTAATACTTACATGACCCTGTCGTTTGAAAATTTCATAGTACTCCACAAACGTATCATGATGATTCACTTGATTCAGCAAATGTTTTGAAAGTACTTTGCCTGTTTCCCATACATATATACAGTTATTATGAAGAATCTTCAACTTACACCCACTGCAAGTAATTGGATTGTCCTTTAAATAAGTACGAAAAGTTTGTAACACACACGAGTCCCGAATAAAAATATCACCACCACAAAATACACAAAAATCTGACATTTTCACTTCAGAGCTTTAAATTCTCAGTTCAAATGTCGATTTTTATCCTTTTCAAAAACATATCATTTACACTTGACATGTACAGTTTTATTACTCGCCACAAACCATATTTCATATTTCTCATTAATACATCCTCCTTTTCCACTTCCTGATGATCTTCTTTATATAAACGATAAAGTTCAGTTAATGTTCCAAATTTCAAAACATTACGCCACACAGCTTTTCTACAATATTCTTCAAAGTCTTCTCCTCTTTGAACTTCACCATTCACATATCCTAGACATGCATGACCAGTTTGATTACCTTCTTCTTCATAACAAGCTTCACATATCAATGCAGTTGCAGGATTCCACTTCTTTAATGGCTGCTTAATACATTTTTCGTCCACCCACTGCTTTTTACACAAACACTTAGTAGTAGTTTTCACTTTTTTACTTACTGTTAATACTGATGTTGATACTGCTGCTGCTGCTGCTGCTTACCCATGACTGCGGAGCTGAAAACTATTTGTGATGTATACCACACTAACGCCCTTTATATATTGTAAACTTTATCACTCATCACGTGAAAGTTCAACAGATAACCTGATATCAACATGTAAACAGATAACGTCATATCAGTAGTCAACAGATAATGTCATAATATCAGGTCAACCGATGTTGCAACGTCGCATGACTCATCTAACAACACGTCTGGCAGCAAGGCAATGACGTCAAACGTCAATGAACTCTCAACTACTCACGCCTGATGACGTCACCAGATAACCTCATATCATCACGTCAACAGATGTGGCAACCTCCCATGAGTCATCTAACATCACGTCTGCCAACAACGCGATGACGTCAAACGCCAATGAACTCACAACCGAGCTACGAACGCCTCGTGACGTCACCGCGACCATGTTACCCTTCAATGAGGGACACCCGCCATCTTAAATGACATCACCGCAACCATCTTACCCTTTTCAGGATATTACGTAATTAACAGCCTTACAAACACCTCATAACACGTCACAAACAACCACCAACCCCCACTCCACGGGCAATGAACTCACAAGTCACATGGAGAAGGCTCAACTTACCCCAAAGGACCTGCCCGCGACCATGTTACCTCCTTTCTACTGTCCGGTCCCCCGGACCCACCTCCTAAATACGTCCCTGCCTGTCGGATGTTATCTTGACTTTCCCACCGGACTTCTTGTATCGCTAGTATGTCCAGCTCGTACTTCTCTCAGAAGCAAAGGAAAATGATTGCTGACATGGATGAGTTTAATATGGTTCTGTCATGTTCATTTTTACATGTTCATACGATAACTCGTGCTGAAATTTATTCATAATTCAATGTCTCTATATATATATTTCAGCATGAGTTATCGTATATTCCATTCAAGCAGTAAATTCAGATTAGTATATCGTATCATATTTTGTTTATTTTAACTTATTTACGTTTGAACGTGTGCTACTACTCCCTGTAGGTATCTGCATATGGCAATATTTGTACTAGTTAAATGTCGTATACTAAGAAAAAATGGCAACCTAGTGTAACTTCCTGTGGTGTGTTCCAAGCGTGAATTAAATCCAAGTTCACTTGAACGCGTTCATAACTCATGCACAGAAAATGAACTCATTATAAGTCACACTGATGTGAGCCGTGCCAAGTTCGCTTGATATGTGACCCAAAGTGTGCACGTTGCGGGCTATGAATTGTTTTGTTAGTACGGAAATGAACAAGCTGGAATCGATTGCATTAGTATTGCAAGGTGCCGACCAGGAAATTCATAAAAATTGGAGACCTTCAATTCATGGCCCTAGTGATTCCCCTAATTATCTCAGAGTGATGAAACATACCTTTATGAAAGTTTATGAAACACATGTTCGAAGGAGGTAACATTTATGCCTATCGCGCCCATTTTGGAAAAACTTCTTTTTTAGAATTCACTGGGCTTTTTTAGAATTCACTGACAGTCAATTATCGTAAGTAAACATAAATACTCTAATATTCATGTCACTTCATATCCAAAAATCAGAAAGATCGGTGCAGTACAAGGTGAGAAAAGATTGGATACCTTATAGTACTGTAAGAACACCTTAGGTAAATATTCAATATGTTTGTTCTTTTTGTTTTTACAGCTCTTATTTTCTTATCTGTAAAAGAAATTGTCAAGGAGTGTTTTAAGAGAAAGTAAACCCACCAAAAATAAAAATTAGTAGTGATAGGCAAGGTAATACAACTAAAATAGATAATCGTACAAAGTTACTATGCAGCATGTCCTTAACCTGTGATAGTGGGGTGTCTAATGTCATAAATAATGGCTCCCGCTCGATTTATCTGCTAAGTTTGATTTTTTTTTGCCCCGAATTTATAGTTCAAGATGTGTATATTTTCAAATTATAGGGTGCCAATTTTTCATTCAACGTTTTTTCAATTTTCCAAAATGGCGTCCAAAATGGCTGCTTTCTGGATTTAGGGTAAGCGAAAGTGAAATAATACATACATATTACGTAAAGGTTCCAACACCATTCAACGTATATCCACTAAATTTTGCACAAATATTCTTTATCAGCGTAGAAAAATAACTGTGTAGCTCAATACTTCCCACAGACACCCTATTCTGTTTTCCCACCTATAGATAAAAACGAAAATATGGGTGTACTTCTATACCGTTGTACGTATCCGTGCCAAACTTTGCGTGAGTATTCCTTAACACCCTAGGAAAGTGACTGTGTGGTTCAACACCTCCTAGAGGCACCCAATTATCACTGTTGCCATCTACACTTAAAACTGAACTTCTGTACCGTTCAACGTACCCGCGCCAAACTTGGAATGAATGTTCCTTCACATCCTAGGCAAGTGACTGTGTGGTTTAACACCTCCAACAGGCACACTATTTTCAGTGTTGCCATCTATCCGTAAAGGTGAAAATGTGACTGTACTTCTATACCGTTCAACTTATTCGTACCAAACTTAGCATAACTATTCCTTCATACCCTAGGAAAATGACTGTGATTCAACACCTCCCACAAGCACCCCACTGTCAGTGTTGCGTCAGTATTTATGGATCGCAGCGATATAAGTCTTATAATCTATTATCTTTCGTTCCAGGAAGGTAAATGTGAAACCGAAGTAACTTGTATATAAGATTGCCAGAAGCTGATACTTTTTATTTGTATGTTTTACTATATGCCTGGTACTTTTTATTTGTATGTTTTACTATATGCGTGTTTTACCCATATTTGGTCACTTTTGATATGTAAATATTGTATGTGTAACATTTTGTTTCTTTTGTTCCAGGTCAAAGAAGGTGAAAAATATTAATCGTATTACAGAATATGCTATTATATACGTATTTCAGTGTTAACGTACTATTAACAAGTGTTAACACTAATTCTTTTGGAAGGGCGGTTGGAAACCTTCCGGGGGGTAACCCCCACTAAAACATGCCTGAAAGAGACAGTAAATATATCAGTTGTGTATATAATTAGTTTGATGTACTTCCGTCAGTATGAGTATCAATGTTCAATATATTTTTGTGAAAAAATTTGCTTGTCTATTTTTTGAATTACTTCACAATGTCCCGTAGAACAAAATGTGTGGCATCTTCCCTCGATCCACTATAATTCATGGAATATCTGTTCCACAGATAATTGTTCGATTATCCGTTCATCCGGATAATATAATGTTCGATTATCCGTTTATCCGAATAATGTCAATTTATCTGTTTATCCGGATAATGTTCAATTATCCATTTATCCGGATAATGTTCAATTATCCGTTTATCCGAATAATGTTCGATGATCCGTTTATCCGGATAAGGTTCAATGATCCGTTTTTAGCGGATAATGTTCGATTATCCGTTTATCCGGAAAATGTTCAATGATCCGTTATCCGGATGATTATTCGCATAATGAAAATTATTCGAATAATCGGATTTTGAATATCCGTTCAATGGATTGTTCCGATTAACTGGATATCAAATTATCCGGATATTGACAGCCCTAGAATCTTTCTCCCATAGATATTGTTGACACAAAGACCAGTTCTTCTCTATCGCGCTCCTCACATTCGAAAACACATAGCTTCTCTCTGACATGCGGTGAACATCTTTTAGTTTTACGACTATGATTCTTATTTTCACACTTTCAAGACGTTCAGGGACGGCCTCGTTTGGCAGACTAGGTGTAATCTAGAATCTCTTTTTAGCTCTTTGTAGTTTCGGGGTATGGAAGACAATTTTGTAACAAGCATTGTGGTACACTGTTTGCTGCATAAAGTCTTCTTCGGCTACTTTTGATATTCTTTCACAAAGAGTCGCAAATTCTGATCCTCCTAAATTGCTCGCTTACTAGCATAATCTTTGAGTTTCAGTAGAGCATCGTTATCAGGTTTGTTACATACTGTAAGTTATTTCTTTTCAAACACACTATGCAATTTATCATGTTGAAATCTGCTACATTAGTCTCAATGATTCAAAGGTACATTCTCTGGCCTGAAACAAAAGAAACAAATGTTAGACATACAATATTTACAGTACAAAAAGTGACCAAATATGGGTAAAACACGCATATAGTAAAACATACAAATAAAAAGTATCAGCTTCTGGCAATCTTTTATACAAGTTACTTCGGTTTCACATTTACCTTCCTGGAACGAAAGATAATAGATTATAAGACTTACATTGCTGCAATCCATAAATATTGATGCAACACTGACAATGGGGTGCTTGTGGGAGGTGTTGAATCACAGTCATTTTCCTAGTGTGTGAAGGAATAGTTATGCTAAGTTTCTTACGAATAAGTTGAACGGTATAGAAGTACAGTCATATTTTCACCTTTACGGATAGATGGCAACACTGAAAATAGTGTGCCTGTTGGAGGTGTTAAACCACACAGTCACTTGCCTAGGATGTGAAGGAACATTCATTCCAAGTTTGGCGCGGGTACGTTGAACGGTATAGAAGTATACTCATTTATTCAGTTTTAAGTGTATATGGCAACAGTGACAATTGGGTGCCTGTAGGAGGTGTTGAGCCACACAGTCACTTTCCTAGGGTGTTAAGGAATACTCACGTAAAGTTTGGCACGGATACGTACAACGGTATAGAAGTACACCCATATTTTCATTTTTATCTAAAGGTGGGAAAACAGAATAGGGTGTCTGTGGGAGCTATTGAGCCACACAGTTAGTTTTCTACGCTGGCAAAGAATATTTGTGCAAAATTTAGTAGATATACGTTGAACGGTGTAGGAACCTTTACGTAATATGTATGTATTATTTCACTTTTGCTTACCCTAATCCCAGAAAGCAGCCATTTTGGACGCCATTTTGGAAAATTGAAAAAACGTTGAATGAAAAATTGGCACCCTATAATTTGAAAATTTACACACCTTGAACAATAAATTCCAGCAAAAAATAAAACTTATCACGAAAATAGAGCGGGAATACATTTAACATTATACTATGAGGTTACTTTCATGGAATTTGGAATATTGAAAGTGGAGACTCCTTGTTAGTGACAAGAGAAGGCAACATCCAATGGCTGCATTCTATGTGTGTAATATTGGTAGAAGCTCATAATCATGCGACTTGAAAACAAATTAGGATTTTGCACTTAAAATGTTTTTCCAAAGAAGCTGGTTTTAATTGATTCTCTATTTTTCTTTTTAAAATAGCCTGATGGGCTAACGCATAGAGGAAATTCGAAATGTACTCCGTTTGTTTGTTAAATGTTGAAAATATGTTTAGTGGAGAGTCTGCAATGTTTAAAATAATTATTATATATTTCTACAGTATATATTTAAAACGAATTTAAGTTTCCTGTGTTTAATATGAACAAAGTAGAATTTTCTACTGTATGCAAACTAAAAAAAAACCACTGATAACGTTTTAGCGTTTAGTTTTAGTATTTACAGTGAAAAAGATAATATTGCATTTTTTTAGCTTCCGTAGAACAATGGAAGAAAATTAATTGCACATTTTATTTCTTGCTAAAATGTTTTACGTTTCGTAAAGTAATTGTTTCATGCTAGAAATGTTCTTATGTGGTTTTGTATCTGCTCATGTCTGGTGTAATATGAGAAAATAAGCTCGGCATTGCTTTATCGTGTATTGATTGGGATATGACTTATAGATTCACAACTCATGACGTATGACTAATTTAATAACCTACTCAGGATCTATATATATATATATATATTAATGTTTATATCACTTATATAAGAATAGTTCAATACGGGTATTCTTTTATTTCATCCCCACTGATTAATTAATTGCGGACATTTTTATGCTGCGGTCAGTGGCGGTTCTAGTGGAAAAAAACTGGGGGGGAGCTCTCAACGTTGCATATTATATATATATATATATATATATATATATATATATATATATAAAAAGTGTTTCTATTTTGATGCTGTTCTGCTGTCCATAATCTACGTTCTCTTTCTTTCCTCTTTTGCCTTCCCACCATACGTTCCAATGCGTTTTTCAGTACAAACTCTTCTCAGACAATGACCCAACAAAAAGAAACTTATAGTTAACTGTAAAATTTACACTGGATAAAATGACTTGATTGGATTTTACACTACATAAAACGGCCCTCTACACACACACACACACACACACTTAAAAATCTATAAATACCACACTGGATAGATTGTATAATTCAACACCAATTTAGACCGAAATAAGATGATTAAAAAAAAAACAGCAACAAAGATTTCTCCTTTTTATTTGTAGGTCGGTCTAGAATTTCCTATATTATTTTTATAGTAAGAAGTAAGTCGGAAAACGATTAGTGTTCTGTCGTTTTTGGTATAAGCTACTGGTGGTATAATTTCGAAATAACACCGCATTGCCTATAAGCAATAATTAAATGTTTAGATGATGTGGTCTTCCCTTTGTTACAACGTTGTGTGTTACAATGATACTGAAGACTTCTAAAAGGTTTTAAAAACAAAAAATACTGTGTTACATAACCAAAAAATAATAAAATAACTACTTGAAACTTGTTCTAAGAAGTTAAAAAATCGTTTAAAACTCGGCAAAATGCAGTTTCTAACATACACTGTGACTCCTTCCCCCACCCCATGTTTATAGAAGAAGCTTATCATGGTACACTTCATTTCATGTTCAAGAATCGATTACATTAAACTTCTTGCAAAATAAATATTAATTATACTAAATATTTCAAGACAATTGAGGATATTAGTTTATCTTCACTGCAAACAACTAGGGGGGCCAGGCCCTCCCCCGGCCCCGGCCTAGAAGCGCCTTTGGCTGCGGTGCATGACCAAATTTGTGTTTGCAGACGTTTATTGAAAATCTGTGGAGTGGTTTATCATAGTACACTCAAAGAAACACAATTTTTCTTTAAGATCTGCTAGCTAATTTTTGTCCTAGATGAAAAACCTAAAACGTAATCGAACTGGTCAAAATGATATTCAAATGTGATTGTTGAAAAAGAACAGAGTCCGGTTTTCAAGGTGCTTTTTCGCACAGAAGAAATTGAATGTCAAAGTTGATTTTTGGGACACTATTACATATCAAAAAATGTTGAAGGTATACAGAATATGAAGGGTGATATATCGTCGCCTATCTTGCATACTATCGTATCTGCCAAAAATCGGATTTTGATATATTTGGTCGAACGCTTGATCCAGGTGTGATCTATTATCTCTCAAATTATCGTATTTGTATTAACGCTTTTCGAGTTATAGGAGAAAATCTTAACTTCGTAACTGCTGAAAAAGCATGTTCTAATCTTACATAGTAACCTTCTTTTTGTACTCCTGAAAAGTTGTGAAAAAGTAGATACGATAGCATGCAAGATGGGCAACTATATGCTTCCTTTATTATTTATGAAGTTTTAAAAATCCAAATTCGTATATTATGCACATATATATTTCACACACATTGTAGGTTTATCTCAGGAAAAACTAGAAAATAAATGTCAACTTTTATATTTGAGTTTGAAGGGAACCACAAATTTCCAAATTCGGGATGAATAATGGTCGTGCACTCTTTGGTGAGAACATTGGAAATACGATATCTCTGGTGGAAAACTAGATTAAAATTTCTTTCCATGTTATACACGTAAACATGTCAGGACAAACTACGGTAGAAATGTCAATTTTGATATTTGAGTTTGAATGGAGTTACAAATTTGCTAATAAGGGATGAATAATGCTAGTGCGCGCTTTCGTAAATACCCCATGAGCAAGCCGCTGCGCCGGCGGGCTGTGAGCGGATAAATTTTTGCCGTCACTCTGCCGCCTCATATGCTGCCGGTCTCCGCTGGCTAATCGCTGGTGGAACGACTGCGGATATTCGACACGGCGACTGTCCGCTGTTGTCCGCCGGTGGACCGATTGTAGAAATCCGCTGATATTGTATCCCCTCCCGGCGGCGGCACTTCGCTGGTGGCTCGACGGCGGATATCCAACATGGCGGTTGTCCGCCAATATCCAATGGTGGATCGGATGTGGATATCCGCCAATATCTGCTGCTATCATGGAGGCGGATCCGTGATGGCCTATGTCCGCTTATGTCCCCCGTTGAACCGACGGTGGAGATGGCAAATTCCTCATGTGGTATATTACCACCAGAGGACTAAAGAAATATGTAAATACGTAAAGTAGATTATGGTCTTGAAATATCCTTCTAAGAAAGCTTACTTTATATATACCCAGTGTTCAGTTGTCAACATGGATACTCCACATTACCACTTCTCTGTATCTTTTTTATTCCATTATATAACCAATCTTTTGCAAAACGTTGCTACATTTCTATGTGCGTGTGAAATGCCTATACAGCTGTCTCCATACCTTATTACGTAAGTATGTCAATTACCGTTACAATAGTTAAATCGTTCTTTATAATTTTAATGGTAATAAAGTATACTTACCTGAAAAACCATTCTTTATATGAGTTACCAAAGCGCGCACTGTTATTATTCAGTTTTTCCTGACATACGCCAATAATGTGTGAAAACATTAGATTTTTTTCTGATCTCTTACCAGAGATATCGGGTCTCCAATGTTCATACCGAAGCGCCAACGAGCACTATTTATCCCAAATTTGGAAATTTGCAGCTCCCCTACAAACTCGAATATCAAAGTTGAAATTCCTTTCGTGGTTTCTCCTGGCCGAATATTAGTGTGGATCTGGCATAACACAGAGTGCAACCCTCATAACATGGCAGAGTGCAGAAATTGCTTCGTTGTGGATTGTATGGAACGCACCGCAAACTTTAAGTACTATACCTCAGATTTTGATTTGATATTAACGTCCTAAACGAGCTCGTGAGCTTCTAGAGATTTATTATAAGGACAATTTTTGGTAAAGCGAGCTCCGAACCACTCCATTCAGTTGACACCGGCCGTACTTAATTAAAGCTGTGACAATGCGCACAGGAAACAAGCGCACTAATTCCTCGGTCATTCCGGGGGCCCATATCTCAGAGTTCTTATTAATATACGAGGGTCAGTCAGAATCTAATGCATCCTATTTTATTTTCTCGTTTAATTAAAAAGAAAAACTAAATGAAATTTACATATCATAATAAACAGAACATTGGAGATTAATTTGTCACTTTTCAATATAATCTCCGTCTTTTCCCACAGTTTTTGTCCTTTTTTAAACAAGAGCATGTATTCCAGTGCGGTAAAAATCGTGGTCCTTCTTCCCAGCCATTCCATCGACTGCCTTTTGGACTCAGGTTCAAAAAATGAACCTACATCTTGTATCCAGTCACATTTTTCTCCAAGACATCCTCCCCCTCCATATTGAAGCACTGCAACAGATCGGAGGTAGGGGTGTTCGAAAAGGCTGAGGAACTATCGAACTTCGGGTGTGAAAATTTATCGAATTGTCAACGGTTACTCGAAACCATTCGAGTATTTGAAATTATCGAAGTTTCGGGTATTATCGAAAGTTCGAGTATTATCGAAGTTTCGGGTATTATCGAAAGTTCGAGTATTATCGAAGTTTCGGGTATTATCGAAGGTTCAAGTATTATCGAAGTTTCGGGTATTATCAAAGTCTCGGGTATTATCGAAAGTTGGAGTATAATCGAAGTTTCGGGTATTATCGAAAGTTCGAATATTATTGAAGTTTCGGGTATTTGGAAGTTCTAGTATTATCAAAATTTCGGGTAATTCTGAAAATTTGACTATTACAGAAATTTCGGGTGTACTAGAAACTTCTAATATTAATTGTGTGTGTGTGTGCCACCCGAATGGCACAAGATAGAGCGATGCGCTTTTGCACACACTCCAAGTTAGTGCCACAGACAACAGAACCGACAATGCACCATTTCATTTTAAGATGAATGGCCCAAAGAAAATGGAGGCCAACGGGAAAGTGACGAAGTATGATCGCGCTAATATTCTAAACGGGTGAACCGAATCGAGTGATTCTTTACGCTATTACTGACCTTAGTCACCTACAGGTTATAGGTTTATAATTTCGTGGGGTCGCGGGCCCCGGCGGGCGCCAAAGGTAATGTTCGAAAACGGCAAAAATAGGGGTTCTTCTGCGACCTCCTCATCGAAGGGGAAGAGGACGGGTCCGATTACTGTGGTACGTGGTCATAGGCATTTCAATATGGTGGCAAAAAAGAAAATGGTGGCCATAGAAAGGCGTGCTAAAAATAGAAGGGCGGGCTCAAGTCCCGATTTCTAATCGTTACGTATTATTGCAATACGTGATCGTAGGTATTTCAAAGTGGCGGCAAAGAAGAAAATGGCGGCAAAAAAGAAAATGCGAACACTGGCGGATGGACGGACCTAGCTTGTTTTTCACCCACATGCAGCAAGTATTTGGTGAGAAGATCTTTGGTAATCTAATGAAATTTAGTTTTCTGTTACCTTCCCAGTATTCACCTTTTCTGATTCTAGTTAAAATTTAATTGGGTTGTATAACTTTAAACTATTCTAAAACATATCAATAATTTGGTATAATATCTACCTACTTCACATAGCCCATATAAAACCATGAGTCCACAAACAAGAAAGGAAAATGGATAAAATATACCACTGAAATGTATTAATAGTCAGATCCAAAATTGACAGTAAAAGGTATGTGATTGGCTTTTTGTTTCGGAAAGAAAAGAAACAATGATAGGTGTTGTGTGCAGAACATTGATAAGATCGTATTTCTTTCAACAATGGCAAAACAAAGAACTGCCGGCCGGCTTTCTTTGATAGTCCGTTTGCAATGTAACACGAAACAACTGAGAGAAATCTTGAGGAAATAATAGTCTGTTTTTCTTTCCTTAAGCAGTGATCGCAAGTTATTTAATTTGATATGCAAGTTGAATTAGAACTGTATGACATGTAATTATGACATCTTTACATTAATATTGAGAAGAAAACTTAACGCGTGATATGAATGGCAACGTAAAGTCAATTCATATTTACATATTTTCAAACATAGCAAGTTTAAAAGACTTTAAAATTTTCCAGTAACCAGACGACGCTTTATTCAGGAATATATATAAATGTACTATGTAGGCCTGGTTGTACATTCCCTCAAACATTGACCAAAGCACCATTGTAAATCTTTCGCAAGACATACCTCAGTACCTCTTTTCTGCCCGCCCCATTGATGTAATCCCTGGGTTGAAATCCCAGTCAGAGCACGTATATTTTTCTCCTCTTCATCCCTTCCATCCATTTTGTCTTTTCTGTCTTATGTAAACGTAAAGTTCTCCCTTGTTCTTATCACCATGCCATGAAGGCATACAGGTAGTGCGGAATTAAAGCTCCACACTTTCTTGATCTCAGCCATAGATAACGGTAGTGTTATCGGCAGCACGCTTCGGCCGCCTCCCTCCCCCCAGGTACCCATTGAACCTGAGGCTGGTGTGCCCCAAAGCCGTTCGGCGTCGTATATACAAAACGATATTTTGTGATAATGTAAATTCACTCTTGAAAATACTACGTCTATGTCTCTTTTCGGTGTTCCAATTGTTCTTTACATTCGGACCATTTCCTGAAACCAAAGAAGCTCATTTCTTTGACAACATGAAATAGTTTAATAAACCCATCGAAATATTAAAATGTCACGATAAATTCACGCACACTTAAATGCTGTTCTTTGATAATCTCAAATATTTCGAGTCTCAAACACTTCGAAAGCTTCAAATATTTTGAGACTCTCGAACATTTTGACAATCCGCTCGACAAAGGCTAACATCCTTCCCTCAAAGTCGAGACTCCAGGCAGACATATATCCAGAAACAAAGTTTCAATGGAGTCTGCATACCTGAATTTGGGGGAACCACGATGTCGTAGAGTAACCAAAAGCAACAGATATTTGACACATGACATGCATTTAGACCAGGCCGCATTAAAATCGGACAATTCGTTCGGAAGTCATCGTTACTTTTACACGCCTACGCTCAAGGTAGGAACAAATACTTGGATTCAGGGGGTTTACCTTTTCGTAACGCAACCAAAAACAATAGGTGTCTGACGAAAGCAAAGGGGAACATTTTGAAGCAAGTTCCATCAAAATCGAACAATCCGATCGGAAGTTATCGTTGGACGTCACAGACAAACAAACAGACTGTTAGGGATGAGTTAGACCTTGGAGAAAATAATATTTCAATATTAAGATACATAAATGTTTAATTCAAAAATATTTAAATGAGGATTTTTCAGCTAAGCATATCATTAGTTTGTTAGTGTTTGACTTACTTCTTGTTTAATTTTTTACTTGATTATTTTTATATTGCTAGTGATATACTGATTGTAATTTTGGAAGGGGAAATCGTTGGGATACTTGAACATTGCTGTTTAGATTAGTTTTCAAAGAGGTCACGGAAAGTAGCTGGAAGAACAAGGGAGCTTGTGGAAGTTTATCGGTCACGGTATCGGTTTGCCACCTCTTGGTAAGGTTGATGACTATTGTGTCTTTGAACGGATGCGGTCGAGTATAAAAGAACAGAGGCGAACCGCTGGATATTGAAATATATTTTCAATCGCATTACACTATTGAGGCGAATCTACGGTGCTGTGTTGGCAACGGTCGGCCAGACAAGGAAAGTCAAGATGTAATAATTCTAAGTAATTGTTGGGCACCCGGTTGCCAAGAAACAGCATCAGTTAAGCTCTCAATGCACAGTTAGCACAAGAAACAGATGGCTCGAAGATTAAGAGAGCAAGGATTGAATTTTGGCGTGAGCCTGTAATTATTGATGTGTGGCTCATATTAAACAAGAAAATTGTGATGGTAGCTTCTGTTGCTTAGCCCGAGAAGGTTGAGAAGTGAATCTATCACCACAGACACCAAGTGCTAGGATAGGGCTCTCCCATGCAGACCCCGGTTAGAATTTTGGCTGGAATCTTGACATTTAGTATGGAGTATATAACAAGATTCTAATCTGTCATCCTTCTGCTGAGCATGGACTACGGAAGGGGACGGCGAGTCAATTTATCCCCGCGGTATATTAAGACACTTTCGTCGATAGCTTGTAGGACATGCCTCCGCATTCTGAAGATTTATGTCTAGACCCTGGCATAAAGAGGGACAGGTATGTAATGGGAATCCTGGCCAAGGCTAAAGTAATTGCTGGCTAGAAGGTAAGCGTGGCTTACGCAAAAAATTAGGTAGGATGTCACTTGCATTGTGTCAAAGAAATTATGTTAGGACGAAAGAGAAAGCGGGGGAGATGAGAATATATATTTGTTGCTCTGAACAAACGAGTACCTGTTTGGAAAGTTGTGTCCCGAATTAACAGAGATTTTAATTATTAATAAAGAGGCCAAATCACGTAAGGTTCACCGCCCTGCAAATTTGATTATAAGAGAAGAGCCAGTCTATTATCTAAAGAGAAATTTGATCATTGAAACGAAAAGAAGTAAAAGTGCAAACGAAGTAGGAAAATGTAGAAGTCGTCCGTATTGTATATACACGTTGCCAAGCGAAAAAACCTGACCGGACCCAATAATCACTGTTGAGCTGTAATAGGCAAATCGCCTGGAAGCGCTGTGACCCGCTATATGTATAGGATAGACCGGCTGTCTAAATCTTTGTAAATACTTTCCAACCATGTTAATAAAGTTGTTAATTAGAGTTCGCAAAAGTACATATTGCCACTGGATAATTACCTGCTCTTCATTCAGGCAGGAGAAGAGTTTAGTTAGATATTCTCATAGAGGTCTGACACTTTTATTTTGGTTTTGCTTAAAATCCTTTGACCGTTATCATGCAAATCGATTTAATTAGCGTATTCAGCCTCAACAAGGCAACACGATAGAATAATCGATACTTTATTTAATAAAAAGTTAAGCGCCATTTACACGGACCAAAACGATGGAAATTCAAATCTGTTCAAATTTCTTAATAAGACGGACGGACAGGCAGCGTGATTTATAATAGGAAGCTTCGCACCTAAAATTCTCAAGATTTGTTTCAATGATATTCAAAGTTTAGATATTACACGAAATTTCGACAATCTCAAATACTCGAAGAGTTTCGAGTGCCGGATAATAAATTTTAAAACCCAGAGTTCAATAAGTCTTCAGCTTTATCGAACTTCCTTACCTCTACCTATATCAGAAGCTGCTTCCATCCAGAACTTTAATTTAAACCCTCAAAACCAGATGCAAAATTTTCCTCTTTCTGCCTGCCCTGTTGTTGGCGCAATCGGTAAAGTGACGGTTTGTAGACTAATGATGTTCTGGATTCCTATCCCGATGCATGTTTTCTCTTCCTCTCTCTCTCTCTCTGTGTGTACAACTATGATAACCTCGAATGCATTGTTTCTTCCAAACACTCCGATAATCCCGAACTTTTCAAAATATTCAAACGAGTCGATAAATGTGACCATATTCACTGTTGAAAAGGTTTATTCAAAAACGAAAAAAAAATTCTCGAATTTGAGAATATTTTGGGTTCAGTCTGCCTCCGACTAAATTTTGCTCAATTTTGAACACGTGATGGTCCTCAAAAAATAAGAAAATATTTCTCGGATAATGAGGAAAAAAGTCTCAAACATGAGGTATACTCGAAAATGAGTTTAAATTTCGGCTCAAAAATGAGAAAAGTTTTGACTATTTTTCAGAAATGAGAAGAAATATATTCAAAAGTGACGAAGCATATGCTCAAAATGTTGAGAACGTAATGACTCAATAGATAGCTTCGGAGCTACGAAAATTAGAAAATAGTTAGTCAAAATTGAGAACATTTGTTTCAAAGTTTCGAGAGGATAATCACTCAAAATCGTTATGAGAGCTAAAAAGATGAAAATATTTATTCGAAATTGAGAGAAACATATTCACATTGTGAGGAGGAATTTACTCAAAATGACGTTGAGAACGAATGAAGATGAGAAAATATGTATTCAAAATTGTCCCAGGTATAACCTGTAGTGGGACTATATCTCTAGCAAACAGAGATCCGTGATCGCATCAGTGTTTCTCAGCTCCTATCTGCAACAACAGAAAAGCCCTCCCTACGTCTAACTTGATAAACGTAGGCGGTAAAGATAAAAATATTTTTCTCAATACTTTAATAAAAAACACCGTTAATAGAAAAATATTTATTTTCCAGAATATTTCGCTCCCACTCGCTGGAGCTTCCTCAGCTGTGATCTACACTATCTACAATGACACATTGTGCATTCCCTCATAAGCAATAGCAAACAGTCCATCTCGTCCATGAGTTAAATAACTTATGCCTTAACAGTACATGTTCAGACAACGTTCACATACATTGCCCAAGTAAGCAAAGAATAAATAACGAACTTACAATTACTGTTGTACAGCAACAGAATATTTATCTATCCACGAAACAACAACAAGCAAGTTAGAAATTGGTGCTTTGAATATCAACAGCAGGTTTTTATTCCATCAAGCAACGATGACCATTCGTCTTCCCAGTATTTCTTATTATGTAAATTTCTATTTCCTTCTTTTTAACAAAAAACTTTTTCTAAAATGTAGTCAAACATACAAAAATCAAGCCTTGCCGTCACATATAGCCGTGTATTCCTTTTTCAAATAAATGGGTAATAAAACCTTAACTTATCTCGTTATTGTACAAGTTAATACGCTTACCAATGACTTCTCAGCAACAAACAGTCCATATATTCTGTTGGTTGCCTCTCACAGACAGCAAGCAATGAACTAAGAACTTTCTACTTAGCTTATCAATTGTCTCTATGCATGCATGTATGTGTGTGTGTATATGATGTTTCGAATCTCTCATCATTCATGCTCCAACATATACAATGTATGTATGTGTGTCCATAGCATTGTAAACGAGTACTCCAAATGTATATTATTGCGTGTTGTTTATCTCTGGTCAGGTCTTTCAAAGAGAAAGAAATTAATTGCTAACCCTCGAACACCGAATCGTTTCCTGAAGCCCTATTATTATTATTATTTTTCTTCGTCTTCTTAAGTAATTGCATCATAATTGTAGATTGCGTGCACACAATATCTCTCTCTAACTCCATACGCATTACAAGCACTGCGGGGTAATGAATTGTCTCACCAATACTACAGTGGTGACCTCCTCAGGGCTTTAGGAAACTCAAAATTAATAATAACATCTCTCCTTTAGTTCTGTTGGATTTGTCTTATAAACCATTTCAAGTTGCTAGACTGCATGACGACAGTATAGCCTCACAGGTAAATTGAAGATGGGGTTTTCTTCTTCTGTCTCTTGTTTTCATTCACGACACAGCTAAAGAGAAGAGTTAACCCAGAAAGTAACAATGCTTTTGTATTCTTTGCTGTTGTTCGTTGTGTCAAACTAATGAAGAGGTAAGCAATCTTTTATACAAATTCTTAATTTATACACAATATTTCTTAACATTCTACATATCCTGCAGTATAACATTGCTGTGTATATACCAATAATCAATACGTACTCAATTCATTATATATTGATCACTCTAAACGTATTCCTAAGCGTCTACGGCAGTGTGATTAGACAAAGTTTTCTTAAATATTAGAATTTTCAGTACATAAAACAGTTAGTAGCAATCTCATATTCCATACAGCGCATAGGCAAATGAAAATTAAAGAAATTTGCATGCATTTTTGCAATTATTATGTTACAAACTTGCACTCACCAAACATGCGAATATCTCTAGACCCTCCCTTCAATAGTACAACTTTATCTGAATTATTACACACATTTGACAAGTTTTGCACAGCAATGACCTTGTAAGAAGAGATTTCTGTCTCAAATGCCTTTCGAGTAAGAGAAGTATGATCTCCTTCTAGTAAAATACCTAATGCTGTAATAGGCCCTCAAAGCCTGTCAATATATGTAGAATACACTATCACTCAAGCTGCGCCTGGAAATACTGTCTCCTGAAAGAACGCAACCCGCACGGATGTTTTATGTACTCAAACAATGGCATTTATGTAACGTAAATTCATACAAATATATACTATACATAAACAACGTTCAGGTAATATCATTTGCCCCTGAAAATCCTGTATCCTAATAGAATGCAACCCACACGGATGTTCTGTACCGTCTAATTTAACGTAAAGTAATATAAATATATACTATACATAAACAACGTTAAGGTAGTATCATCTGCCCCTGGAGACACTGCATCCTTAAAAGTATGCAACCCGCACCGATGATCTATAATTATTACAATAGGACTACTAGAAACCTTTATTAAACGTAATTCATCAATTCAGCAAGGATCCAGAGTGCATTGCACAATTGATCCCTCTAGCGCTTCAGCAGCAGAACCCAGCGGGTTTACGTGTATTATGCGCAAGGCAGAACATAATTGATTTTCAAGGTTTTATGATTTCCTCCAACGAGTATATCATCCACGAATTTTGAGTTGTTGCGTTTGATGTGACACTAATATTCCATTGCCTGTTAAAATTACCATGTGAACGTTCCGAGTTAGCTACTGGGTACCAGCGTCAAGTGGATTGGCTAACAAATAATTTGCACGGTTTAGAGTGGAATAACGCTAATGGGTATAGTGTATCACATATTCGCCATTTATTGCCCATTGTTGCGAGATGGGCTCCATCTTTTACTGTAAGGGTCATGAAAATATGGTTGTTTTACGTAAGATTTTTCTGTTGAGGAATGTAACAAACCTTGAAGATAAAGCATGCCCAGCGTTGCGCACATTACAGTTCAAAGTTGATATTACCAACTGTATGTATCATTAACCAGTGCAAGAAATGCATGCGCACTGCGAACCTGCATGCTGTTACAGTGTTGGATGAAATTACAATCTTCGAAGGTGGTGGATGGTATATCCACATTACACTTGTAAACCTAGTACCAATAAATATATATAACCCAGGATATAAGGTGAATGTCATTTCTTGAAATGGAACCCAAAACACAAATGGATTAGAGATAAAAAAGTTTTTATTACAACAAACTGCTCTGCTATATATGATCTTACAGCTAAACTACTCTACTACATACGTGTTGCAATATACATTGAGCTTCTCTTTTTTGATTTACATTTTGGTTGCTTCTTGATATCTCGGACGTACTGTCGTACAAGCTGATCATTCCATGCTGGGTTGGTGGTTGACAATTTGGATTCAATACTTACATTACGTACTTTAAAGTACAGTTATACAATACAAAACATACCAGATAGGAAGGAATCATCAGCTTGGTACTGAATGTCATTGACATGGAAGACTTTACACTTTCGTTGGAGGAAATGAACAAGTGGTCTCGGCGGAGGTTGTGCAAGGGGGATCAAAGTAAAAACCCCGCCGCTGCTTATTAATATACAAGGTGACGCAATGTGTACCGTTACTATACGACGGGCATAGGCTCACAATTAAGGCAACAGGTGATTGTACGATTGCAGGTATTGTGTTCAGTGCATAAATGCCACTTAATATTAATGCTGTACGGCAATCGTGTAACAACGCGTTTAACAGTTCATTGTTCCACATAGTCACGTGGAGGTTCACTCAGCATCATGCACAGTGCGTACCTTTGAGTTTGGAGTAATAGCGGAGGAGTTATATACGCATGGCAGATCGTGGAAAATGTATTGTGCTAGATCATGGTACTGTAAGTATTTGGCATAACACTGAGCCTCGTACAGTGCACAGCGAAATGCTGAAAACTGGTGAGGGTAATGAGCACAATGACTTGCAGGGAATAACAGTTGCATAGCCTTGGGACAGTGGACGTCCTCGAGGTTAACAACGGTCCGTCCAAGTAGTTGTTGTAAATACCTTTGACCATGGGTATACAGAGTATCTATGGATTTCCTATACTTGACAAGGATACAATGTAAAGCACTGTACGGAACATCACCATCGGACGACTCAATGCCAAATACATGTGTGGATAGGTAATCATTATCCAACTGAATGGTTAGCGGGAGTTCACTGAGATCAAAGGGAGCTTGAAAAACCCAATTTTGCATGGTATTAGCATCGGGATTCACAATGGCTACTTCCTTGACGATGTAATCCTCATCGGCAGTTTGATGAAAGGCGGAGAAATGAATTATCGCACGCATTCTGTCGCCTTCTCACTACTGAGAGAAGGTACCTATTCACACAACCTTTTATACCATTTCTGAAACTTTAAAAAGTATTATCGGCATAGATATTGCGGTCCTTATCGATCTGGATCAGGGAATCAAATTGCGCATAGACAACACAGGTGATGGATTGCACTAAACGTTCAGTAAAACCAATTTTAATATTGAGAGGGGAATCTTTAACAACATCCCATGTCGTGTCGTCGAGAGTACTTGTTGGTGAAAGTATAAATGCATATAACGTATAGCCATTAGAATAATCGTGGAAGGTAATTGTATGTCCTTCATTTTGATGAAATATGCCAGTACCGGAAAACAAGGTACGGTTACAAGGTACGAACAAATTGTTTGGAAAGTTTGGTGTTAATGCTGTGGGGGATACGATTTAGAACCTACTTACCCCTGAAGATGGTTTAGATTTAAGTGTTGGAAGTGGAAGGGATTCTCATTGTATTGGCCATTAAAGGCAGTATTTGCGAGGAACCCAATCACAAGACCTTTGGGTACATTTCCCAAAAATACATTAGGGAGAGTGTAGGTTGATACGTTTCGTGGGATGGTATGGACACGCATCTCGACACGTGTCAATGCTGGTTTAGCTGTGTTTTTAAGCATATAACTATTCAACGTAAGTGCTAAATCCGCTTATCGACGGGCATAAAGTATAACTTATCCAGATGAACTCCATAATTCGAATTGGAAACACCCATGAGACAGAAAGCATCTTTAGTACGATGGAGTTTGAGACGCAGGGATACTTTATTAGGTAGTATACGGTCAATGATGCTGGCAATATCCGTATACATTCGACCCATCATTTCAAACTAAGCGCTACCAGTAACATAGCCAGTAGGTTGTTGAAAACCTGTATTGAATTAACGTATTAAATTGACCAGCAGTATCCTTATACCATAGGGCACTGGTGAAGTGTGTATTGGCAGCATTTTCTGAGTAGTTGAGTACGGTTTCCAGGTAGGCCCTGTAAGGATACCTGCCCGACGAAGATGATATAACCTTATAGTTGAGGGAAATATCTTTTTGTGAAAACAGTGATTATAGGAAATTATTAACGGGTGCGACAGCGGGTGGACCAGCTGCAGCGAACTGTTAGATTACCCCCAGCAGCGGTTTGAATTTTACATTTTACGTAGAGGTATGTTGGATGGATATACCCGGACGTGTCTCCAGAAATAACAAACTTAGTGGGTCCTTCAGATGTGAGGGTGGATATGGGATGGTATTCCACCATTCGTGATGATTCAATGGTTGTATGCGTCATAGGTACAGATACCAAATCAAATTCATTGGCACAGCACTCTTTACTACCCGGTGGAAGGAACGACGTGATGTTTAACTAAATATGTGACGTGCGAGCTTGCTTGTACGTTTTCCTCTCTTTACTGGTGGTCCGATACGTCTTCGTGCTCCTCGCTTGCGTCCCGTCTTTTACCGCTCCCGGTAAGCAACTGACCCAACTTTGTTTCCACCGTTGTCTTTAAAGCTGATCCCGCTTTCCGCATCCGCGCCTTTACCGATTCTTTAATGGGGCGATTTTCTAACACATCTCCAGCGACTTGGATTGCTGTCTGTAGCGCCTGTCGTCCAACAGCCTTTGTACCCTTTTTGATGAATGGCATTGCAAATCGAAACAGACCACGGGATAAATTTCCAGTACCGTGAGCCCGTTGATGTACAGGTTCTGCAAAATATGGGATTCCACGTCCATGATGTACAACTACCTTCATTTCGAGAGATGCGTAAAGTGAAATGTTACCGTCAACGTTCCGGATGCGAATGGCAAATCACCTCCGGCATGGACTTTTTGTAGGATTTCAATGGTTTCGAAACTTAGTTTCGCTAACGGGAAATAATGAACATTTTAGAACGTAATGGTTTGCACTTTGCCGTGATTCGTATCGCTCATGGCTACTATACGTAGTAATGGTTCTTTCGTATCACCTACATATTGCGGCTGAATCAGGTCCGTATACACAAACACCTATTGCGGATACCCAATAATCAGATAGGGTTGTTTTCGTATAGTACCTGCCTTTTGGATGTTGATGGTAGGTTCGAATCTTAATTGCAATGCCAACATGGGTCTTAAACGTATCGCCTGTATATTATCTGTCGTTGTGACCCACATCATATTCGCATAGGAGAATTGTATTCATCTCGTCCAGTAATTGTTGGATGGGAGAATAGTATCCAGGTGTAATACGGTGTTTCGCCTTGGTACCATCCTTATATCGAACCAATAGATATTTTCACCATCGATCAGATTTCGGCACGGAAGAGGTATGTGTAGTTCACTTAGTGCAACCGCCCACGATGGATCATTCAGGTGTATGTGGTGGTTGAGGATGTTACGGAAATGTGTCGGTGCATCATTGGTGTACGTTTGTGTACTTGCATTCGAACTTAGTATAATGTAGAAACTATAATCTGTACTTTCGGATATCATGGTTTGCCTTTAAAGTGTAGCGTAATGCTTGACGTTCCAAATTGAAATGGCATCATTTGACCACGTTCATCTTTTAAGTCTACGTGGAGTGTATCGAAATATTTAATTTCCACCTTTATGTAATGCTGACGATTAAACCTATACGAATGGATTTGCCCGTACTGGTACGCATGCACACTGATTTTGCAAATTACCTTTCCCATATATGGTTGCGCTTTGGCAAAATCCAAACATACGTTGATTTCGGACGGGATATTTACAAAGAGATTACATTGGTATGGTGCAGCAAGGGTGACGATGATTGGTCGTTTAAGACGACTATGTGGAAAATAGTGTATGCTGTGATTTTCCACGTTTGGATCCTGACTAAATCCAAGGAGGTTTTGTAGACCCGGTGTCATGCCAATGACGTAATACCGTTTAGGATATCGTCTATGTTTAATGAATACCTGATTCCGTGTAAAATCGTAGTGGAACATACGTGGATCATCGATGACATTTTCAATCGCGCCCTAAATCCGCGCATCATCCCTGACATTGTCCACGTCATGTCCATCGACGGTCCCTAGTTCGGCTTCTAGTTTTTGTTCATTACAGTGACCTTGAGTAACTCTGCAAGTGCTACCCGTAAACGTTCGTTTTCGTCCTCCTTTTCCTTGGCATCCTTCAGTGCCTGTTCCCGCTCTTGTGCCTTTAGTGGAATCACAGTACCCGGGTGGAAAATTAATATTATATTGCGTTCTCTTTTTTTCCTTGCGTTTGAATAATGATTTCCTCATCATGGAAAAGATTATAAAAACTCCATGGGATACATACACTGTTTAACCCCACCACCTAATCGCAGGTGATATGTATGGGTTGTACGAGTTTGGTTGGATAGGACACTGTGGTATTATTATTAAATACATGTGCACTTGAATTGGACGGTAGGGTTACATAGAACTCATCCGCTTGTGTGGATGACATCATGCTGTTGATTGAATGGTTTGTCAACGTACCCAGCTATTCATACTTGACGGATACCCTAACCATTTCGCATAGACCCAACCTTTTCTCCGTTTCAACACTTTTTCGATAAGGTACGATGTTTGCTTGCCTAGAAGCACCTTTCGCTGTTCCTGGGTGTAGGAACTTCCCTTGATGGGATCGCCGTTCCAGTCTTTGATGTTATTTGTGACCGGTGGACCTTTAGTGCATTTTTCTACAAGGGTAGGTGAAGATTTCGCGTGACCATTTGGGTAGGTAACCTTTTTCGAGTTTATGTTTATATTTACTAAGGCGTACGTAAGCACCTGGCTGCAACTTACATACTGGTTCCGTTTTTGTTTGGTACAATAGAGTGTGTAACGTGCCTGGTTGACATTGGCATCATTAATATCACTAGGTGCCATTTTAACTGTGGAATGTGTTGTGTGATTATAACTCTGTACGAGTTTGTCCAGTACATCAATGTACCGGTACGTATTTTCGGGTGTAAAGTATTTGTATATTTTCTCCTTCAGTGTACGGATAAATAGTTCGACAAGTGCCGCTTTCATTTCCGAATGTACACTATAATGATTCACCTCCTACTTGTCAAATACACGTTTCATGTGTTGGTTGTAGAATTCCGTACTCAGATCCGTTTGGCAATGTGTTAACGGTAGTTTTGCGTTTTGAGAATGGATGCAATGGCGTCCGCTACCACAGGTCCCATTTTATTCTTGAAAGGAATACAAGACCATAGCGTGAAGACACATAAATTGAACATAATATGTATCTGTACCCATCATTATACTTTGCCACATTCTGCATATCCGCTAGATCCATTTGCACTAATTCATTCGGTCAACTCACGTAATATTGTTTTCGTGGAAAGGTTTTACATACAGGAACATATAATGTATATGCTTCTTGTGATGCTAACCATTTTTTAATGTTTCGTTCGGACTTGCTGGTTTTCTGTTTTTTTTTGCTATACTTTCTAGAAACACTGGATCGTTATAGGTATAATACAGTTTGGATAAGGACATGCTTACAATTTTAAAATTTAAATTTTCGTAATATGGTATTCCGTTTCTTTGACTTGGTTTTGGCCTTCTTTGCTTTTGGGAGAGTGCGTTTTTTCTCTTTCCCTACTTTCCGAATGGGAACTACAATCGCCCCAAACTGAAAACTAACTAGATCCTTTGGAATAATAATTTACTGAAGGACTTGCTTGAATGCCTGAATACAAATGGGATGACAGTGTGTACGTTTCCTTACTACCTCAGTAACGAGATCATTGATATTTAACCCTGGAATGATGATTCAATCTATGCTTACCACACCTGTTGAGCCTCAACTGATTCGTTTGGATGCATGCAAGAGGTTTAATAACACACCTGTTCTGCGATTTTTTTTGGAACAGAATCGAGAATTAACTGGAATAATAAGTTTGGAGATGATGTGCCTGCCGACGGGTCCGAATCCAGCAGGTGTAATGCAATTTGTTTATGTGCTTGTGGGGTATGTTGTAAGTACCTGCGCAATGCTTGTTAATACATTTTCCATTTTTCCTTTGGTGTAATATCATTTCGTTCTAATATGTTTTGCATTTCGTTATCTAAACGTGCTTGATGTGATTCGGTAGATTTTACGGTGGATGCCATTTATGCTGTTACCCGTTCAGGCACCAAGATCATTTTTTGGAATTGTGACGATACCATACTATCGATTAAAGAGGCTTCTCGCGACTGCACTTACGATCGGTACTAATAGTAACGGTGGTAGTGCACCACTCTTTTGTAGGACTAGTCGTCGACGTCGTTTTGTACTGATCTTTGCATGGGACAGGGCACGCAGCATCTTCCTGTGCCGACGTAGACGTTGCTTCTGGCGTGGAGACAAGCGAATGTTTCCATTTATTGTGTTTTTAGCAACCTGTGCGATTGTACGTATAAGTCCTCCAGATGCTTTTTGCAGGATGAGTTTCCATTGCTTGATTTTGCATTTGCAAAGTGCACGGAGCTCACTCCGGTGATGCTTTAGGCTTGACTTCTTAATTTCGACTAATCGTAATGGGGGGTCTGCATATCTTTTACATGTGCGTAGACGTGCATGGTTTCATCTGTAATTTTTTTTACGTAGTCGTAACGCATCCGGTGTTTGCTGTGTTAGATCAAACATGAGGTAGCTACGTAGTTTTTCAGTGGCTTTTTCAAATACTTCTACAACACCCTCACTATGTCTAGGCATAATTTGACTTCCGAGGTATTCGATTTGTAATTTATCACGTGGATTCTTGAACACTACGAGATAATGTGCGTTTAGTGAAATATCACGAAAATGTTTCCCTTTTGGGAATAGGTTCTCCACAATAAATATGACAATTAATCTTTTGTGATGTGCGTATTTGGTGAACAGGTTCGAAATGTCTCGGTTTGTTTCATTCATGAGATCGTCATTGATAATTAGTGAATTGCGTTGAATATCGAACGTGTCCATATCAGGAATCCCATGGTAGAATTTAATATTCAGTACTGTTATATTTGGTACTGCCCCTCCGTAGTACCAAACGATTTCATTGAACTTTACTGTAAACTTTTTATCTTTATGTTTTAGTCATTTATTTACGAAGCAGGTCTTACCAGCCCTCGATGGGCCTGCGATTAGAACCGTTGCTGGGTGTTGGTGTCAACATGTCGCTTGCTACTAATGGATTGCTATAGTACATTGCCCTTTTATATCATGCTCACGATAATGACCCCCTACCATCACATCCATCCATACCTATGTACATATTTACAGAATGAATAACTTAACTATACACACACACACAGGTCTGTCCTTAGTCTTGTCTGTACCCATAGGACAGAGTCTTATACTCCGTTACAGTTACGTCGCGTATGACCAGTCGACGTTTACTTGTGGTCATTATGGGGGTCTTGCTCTCCGTTCTAGTAACAATGATAAACCCTGACTTTCCTCCGGATATTCTTCGGAGAAAATATACTTTGCGATCGGTCTTTTTAGTGACGAGATCTTTCCGACTCCTTCATTTTCTTCTTAGCCGCTACCTTGAAATGCCTTCGATCACGTACTGCAGTAATTCGTAACGATTAGAAATCGGGACTTGAGCCTGCCATTCAATTTTTAGCACGCCTTTCTATGGCAACCATTTTCTTTTTTGCAGCCATCTTGAAATTCCTATGACAACGTACCGCAGTAATCGGACCCTTCCCGCCCCTTCGATGAGGAGGTCGCAGAAGAACCCTTATTTGTGAAGTTTTCGAACATCCCTTTGGCACCCGCCCCATGAAATTATAAGCCACCTGTAGGTGACTAAGGTCAGTAATCGTGTACAGAATCACTCGATTCGGTTCACCCGTTTAGAATATTAGGGCGATAATTGTTTGTTACTTTCAGTTGACCTCCATTTTCTTTTGGCCGACATCTTGAAATGAAATTGTGCGAGTGATAATTTTTGCCGTTCCGGTTGTGTTGTCTGTGGCATTGACTTAAAGTGTGTGCAAAAGCTCATTGCTCTATCTTGTGCCCATGGGAAATATTCGAACTTTCGATAATACCTGAATTTTCGATAATACCCGAAACTTCGATAATTTCAATTACTCGAATCATTTCGATAAATTTTCACACCCGAAGTTCAATAGGTCCTCAGCCTTATCCAACACCCCTATTTGTAGCATCTTCTCTGACACTACAGAACTCCATCTCTACACTCCAGTGGTGCAAACTCCACGTAGGGAAGTGCCCCAATATGTCTGAATTGACCCCTTTTTCTAATCAGTGCCCGTTTTTCTCAAGGCTGGTACAGAAAAACAAAGTATATTTTCGAATTCAGTAGACAAAAAACTTTTAAGATCAGTCACTAGCTCTCAGGAAAGAATATATGTGTTGCACTTGGCAGGTAATTGAAGATCAGACAACTGTTTAAACTGTTACTTTGGTTTTATATTTTTAATAGATAATATTCTATATTGAATTTATGAGATGGAAAGAACCATTTGGTAAATAGCAGTTGTAATATGTAATTTGTAGTAGTTTTACTGTTTGAGATACGAGATCCGGACATTATGAAAATATATAAAGCATCCAAATAGCATAAGAATAGAAGTGTCTAAATTCAAAGTATGCTAGATATCGAATTATATTGTGTTTGCATAGTAATGTCAAAAGGAAACCTACATACTAACGAATGATAATAAATATCAGATATATAAAAATGCTAAAGTATTTTGAAAGGTCAGAATTAGCATTTACACCTCGTATGATTAAAGCTAGTCCTACCCTGAATAATGACTCTGTAAATTGAATGTTGGAAGTAAACATAGCTATATTACATATACATAATAATCTTTTAAATAAAATAAAATTACAATATTTTCTGTATCGTGCTACATCAATAATCCAAAGACTCTTTGCAGTTTCTTTTTAAAAATTAACCTCAGTGTTTTTGACAGTTTTTAATGTTTGGTGGATTCTTTTTATAGAGTTTATTATTGATTTGGATTTTTCAACAAACCTTTCTCTCACAAAAGTTGAATGACCTAACTAACCAATTTAGTTTCAGTTCAGTTGGAAGTGACTGCCTTTTACTTCAATCTTCTTTTTCGTAATGATATTTGTCAAATATTTCCATTGCTACACTCAAAAAAATTATTGGTGTTTATTACCACCCCAAAAGGTGTAATAGTACACCTTTACTTCTACACTAATTCCAGTGCTGGGTAACACCAATTCTAGTGTTGATTAACACCAACAAGGGTGTCCAAAACCGTTTCTGGTGTTGACAAACACCTCTACCTTTATTCAGAAACACCGGTAGGAGTGTTAATAAACACAATCGTAGGTGTTCCCTAATACTTCTAGCGGTGAACTTTACACTCCTAACGGTGTTTCTGAACACTGGTAGAGGTGTTTGTCAACACCAGAAACGATGTTGGATACCCCGGTGTTACGGCTATGGGTCCCAGATTGCACACACACTGGCTCTGGAACTCAACAATCTGTCTGAATCTTTCGGGAGATTAAATATCAAACATACGAAGGATGTCTCATCCTGACGAACCTTCCTTCACGGGAGTTACTCTATTCTCTCCTGGATCAGCACAGGAGCATTCAGTATATTACCAGAATGATGAATTCAAATTATTTCCGGTGATAGAATCCAGGCGCTAGTTGATCAACAGTGCAATTATGATTAAAGCAATTTCAGTAGGTTCAAAGAGCTCCTCTTACAGCTCTGAGTGTATGAAATCACGCCAAGCAATAATCGTTTACCTAACGGATTTCCTGATTCAATACTCTAGAAATCAGAGCAGGGTTTCAACAGAACCATTACCAGAGAGATCAAAATAACACTCATTTTCCTCCTCGCAAAGCCTTGAAGTATTATTTCGTTTCTTTGAACGAATTTCTAATTTTTTTCTTTTATCCACCTAAATTCTAGACAATTCGCGCCCCAGACAACAATAGTCACTTCAAGTTCTATTGTGTACCCAGATACCGACAATAGGTGTCTGGCAAGTTTGAGTAACGGCAATAGTTTCTCACGCAACCTAAAACTAAAGACACAGTCTCTGGGAGCCTAATTGAATTTATTTCCTGACCTCCCTCGCAGGCTGCCTAAACCAACTTGATGGTCGCCCTGGTCACACTACACACCTGGGCCTACTGAAGTGTTGGTGCGCGCAGAATGTGAGCGGGGCATATATTGACAATCATCTCTTCTCATAGCAAAACTATCTAAGCTCAAAAACAATTAAGATAATCACTGTTTTCTCTCCGTATATTTCTCCCTGAGAACAAAGGGTTGGTAGTACAAAGTTCTAATTCCCCACAGAAAGTCTACAATATATTTTCCTACTATCCCAAACTTAAATGGGCAGTCTGGGGGAATTGTCTAATAACAAAAACAATGCACTTCTCCCAGTCGGCAATAGACCAGCATGGTGCCCCGTCCCATTACAACTTGCTTTCAATTGTCAAATATGAATCATCCCAATCATTTCAAAGTTTAATCAATCATTACAATTTCTTTTTGGACCAAATCGAGAGATTCAAAATTACTCCCGCACAGAGCTTCGGCAATAGAAGTTTGCGCAACAAACTTTAAAGGTAACCTGGGTATTATCTTATTGAGTTTGAAAACGCACTTACCTGATGGCAATAGTCGTGAAAGTGCGCCACCTTTAATAATCATATTTCATCAAGATTTCATGAAATAACATTTTTACTCTTAGCAATCTCAGAAAGCAAAGTGAATTCGAGGTACGTTGTACTCCAATCATTCTCGAGTTTGAAACATTATGACTTAAATTTAGGCAACATTTAAATACGATTGACATATTAATACATTTCGGGATTTTATCAAGTGAACTTCCACTCCAAAAACTTGTTCTACTCTTATGTACAGCTACCTTTGCCTCCAGTCTGCATCGCTGGCCCCTCGCTGCACCATTGTCCGTCGCTGGCAATGTTAGTTACGTCCTCCTCTATAGTTCACGCGAAAATTAAAATTTCGGCCACCGCCCCTTGAGATATACACTTATATATCGCGGCCAATTTCCTCCCTCCTTCCTAAAAGTTCAGGTTGGAAAACTAGCCCCCTGGATTCCCTCAATAGCAAAGTCATAACAAGGTATGACCTAGCCCTATTCTTTATCACATAAAAAGAGAGGGAGAAAAGAAACAACTCAACAACAAGTGTACAGTGGTGGGCTGGCTTGCCTGCTGCTTTTCAAAAGAGACTGCTTCTTCTCTGTCTATGCTGAAAAATATCTCTCAAAATAAGATATACATTCAAATATTTATAACATAGGAAAACACAAAGTGAATACATAATATATACATAATTAATCACAAGTACCAATATTTCCCCGGCCGGGTTAGATATACCTTAATTCTTATAATAATACAACTATATTTACAATTTAATATCACAAATGAATAGATTCTAATAACATGAATAAATTATTTACAATAATTAATATTTTGCCTTTCGAATTAAATAGTTAGAAATCCCAATTTCTAACCGGATGCTGTTAACCAACACTAGAATTGGTGTTACCCAGCACTGGAATTGGTGTAGAGATAGAGGTGTTCTATTACACCCTTTGGGGTGGCAATAAACACCAATGTTTCTTTGAGTGTAGCAGAAATATCAAAAAGAGTTCTTACTTATTCAAGAAACCTTCACACATTCCTCATAATAACCAAAAACTTTGATAAACTTGATTTTTATATGGGCCTGTCTAGTGACTTTGGAATTCGGCCGTCACGATTCGCCCCTTAGCCATTGAAATCCACACCCATGCCCCTGCAGGGACTCGAGCCCGGGACTTTCGAGTCGTTGGCCTACCGCCGTAGACCGTACGGCTACCCGGCCGGCCTCATAATAACCAGTTGTAGTTTATAAAAATTAATAATGGAGAGAGTGTTCATCTTCATAAATTAGTCCACATATTTCTTTAATAAACTAAAAATTGGGTACCTTTCAAGTTTGATAAGGCCATGAAGCAGAAGAACTTTATTCCTCCTCGTAAATCCAATTGATGCCTCCTTGCTCTTTTGCTGGCCTGTTGTAGTTCGTGCAATCAGCCCTCTTCAAAATTATCGTTTTCTCGCCCCCCCCCCCCCACCCGGAGCCGGGTAAATATTTTTTGATCTGGCTGTGTTTGGGGCGAGCAAACATGACGCAATATTCTATAACTTTGCACGGTACTCACACACAACTTTTAATTTTTATTCGAGGCCCCAAAACGGCGACCTTTTTTAAAAAAAATTTGAGTTTGAGTTGCGTGCAAAAGTTGTAGAGTGTTATGTTATGTGTGTTCGCCGAAACACAGCCAGATCAAAAAATATCTAGCCGGGTCCCTCAGCCCGCAAAAAAATTAGTTTGAAAACGGCCAGAAACGCTTGACGGCCAAGAAGGGCCACATTTGACATGGCTAAATTTCGTACCAATGCAAACTTTTCATAACTGCTCGAGCCCCAAAATGTGGAAACTGGTATCATAATTTTATTCCTTGTTTTTCGAAAAAACAAAAACAAAAAAACAAAACAATTACGTCCTCTAGGGGTCCAGGGGCTCGGTTAAATATTGTTTTAGGACGGTCATATTTGACATGGCTTTATTTGGTATTAATGCACCACTTTTGATGACAACTCGAACCCCAATATCTAAAAAAATAAAAAATAAAAATAAATCGTCCCACCCTAGTGCACACGGGACGGGAGCCAGCGTCTAGGCTACAAATAATACAATCTGAAGTGAAAACCCCATATAGTCCTCGTAATACGATTGGCGTTCTTTACTTGGAATTAAATCCAGCGCCACATCTAGCACATCATATATCAGAATTTGGGATAAGCAGAAATTGACCTGTACCGTTTGCAATTACATTATCCTCGGCAAAGGCATATGTCGCTTTCCTGATAAGATCACACCCGAACTGATTCAGCCTGATGATGTGGACCTACAGCTGTGTCTCTTGTTCAGCTGTTAGAACCTGCGTGCGTAGTCCCAACTTTTTCTATTTTTTGTGGACCATCACCTTGCAACTGCCTTCAACATCATGCAACTTCTAACTGCTTCAAGGGCTTCCTTCATGTCTACTTCCGTCCAACACTTTTACGTTTTCCTTTGTACTTTCCCATCTGCAAAGAAAAACATTGTCGAATGTAATATGTATGGTGGAAACCACTGTTTTAAGGGAGCAATCATATCACGTACTTACAGAGTGTAATCGGAATTGCCCGTAAAACCCGATCGGAATCACCCATTATTGTTACAGAATTTTAGAAACAATATTGGTAACACTGAGGTCGAAATTCAATCATTTCTGATCATGTGTTTGATCACACAAATAGATCTGTTTTCGAATACAGATGCTGATTCGCTTCCATATAAACAATTTTGAAGTGTTCACTCACCTATGACAAACCACCTTTCCACCACTGGTTGTGTTTTGTGTGACGACCAACAATCTTGACGATTACCCGACAACGCAGTTTCCACTGGAGAAGACCTTGTTACAGGTGGACAGAGGCCGGAAACCGTATGCACCTTACGAGAAGAAAGGCGGCATTTCAGAAGCCCAAATGCACTGTAGTCAATTGAGCTGGCATCGAGACTCTTCACTGGGATGCAGGAAAAGAGAATAGCACGGATCCCTGATTCTCTGTCCTAGTTTCCATCCATCTGTAGAATGTCAGCGATGATTTAGTTGTGTGTAGGGCTGGATTTGTAAGTCTAGTAGCCCTAGGTCCAAGATTTCCAGCGTCATTTCCCTTTCCTTTCTTCCTCACCCCTTCCATACTTTTCCCATCTCCACCATCACATTATCACAAATTAGTCTACTCTCCTTCGTCCTCTTAACATTTTATAATAATGGTAATAAGCAGAGAATAATTATTTAACTCTTTTAATGGGGGTATTTACAAATTACAGTTCGATAATATTAATAGTAATAAAATTATGACATTAAAAATAGTCCTACAACGAGAAAATTTAATCAAATTACTGTAAGCAACTTGTGAAAGACGTGTTAATTACAGTGAATAAGAATGTAATACAAGCTATTTTCATTCACAAAAAAATACGTCGCTTCTGGAAACTAGCAAGTTCAAAGTTACAAAATCTCTAGGACTCCAGAACATTCATCTTCAAGAGCGCGCATGTGATTTTTAGGGGGGGGAGGGTGGCAACGACAGCGCCCAAACATATACTGCCTTTTTTTAAGCTTTGACTGACATGATCCCCTCATTTTGTTCCATATTAGTATTTTTCTCTGGCTGGGAGGGGGAGGCGAGCGCATCTTCCTCTTTTCGCACCAACAGTTCTACCGCAATTGTTCCAACCTCTGCACAGTCTCGTCGGTGAGATAGATGCATGGTTCTACGCCTCGTCCACGGTCACTACAAACTTCCACCGATCTTCCGCCAGGAGGCGGTCGTACAGCTTTCTACAGTTTGCTTTTCCGTTCTACGATATGACTGTCTTTCAGACAGCATGCACAATAGGGTGGGCCGATTTTTTCTTTTTTTCAGATATTGGGGTTCGAGTTGACATCAAAAGTTGTTCATTGGTACCAAATAAAGCGATGCCTAATATGGCCATATTAAAACAATACTTAATCAGGCCCCTGGACCCTTAAAGGGCCCATTGATTTTTGCAAAACAAAGAATAAAAATATAATACATTTTCGGTTTCCACATTTTGGGGTTCGAGTAGTTATGAAAAGTTGTGCATTGGTACGAAATTTAACCATGTCAAATTTAACCATGACGGCTTCTTGGCCGTCAAGCGTTTTTGGCCGTTTTCAATCTAAAATTTTCGCGGGCGAACAAATAATATTCTACAACTTTCTACAAATATTTCGGAATGTTTGTCGGTGGATAATAATGATGTATACTGTCTGTGTGTAGCATTTAATTTCTCTCAGTAGTTTTGTGAAACCCTTTGCCAAGAACAAGTGTCACAGTTTAACACAAGAACATCAGGTATAGTATGGAATTCTCGTCCTATAGTACATACCAGTAGCTTTTGAGTAGCTATCTTTTGAATAAGTTCCGAACTGCGTGTTCAGACCTTTGGCGCGATTCTTGGACACTTCATTGCTTGATCCTAAGGCATGTTTTGTCTTCATGCTACGAGAAATTGTAGCACAGCTCACACAAAATCTTACAATGAGATGGCGCCAAAATGTACATCTACGTTGCAACCAAACACACATGGGACGAAAGTACATCGAAAATAAAGGGACACGTGTCCCGGCATTCGTCGTCCATATAGGCCCACGTTAAGTAGAAAAAATATTATCGTATCGTTCTGTGCATCTAGGCAGAAGGTACTGGGATATGAGGATGTAGCTAATAAAAAAACAGGCAATAGTTTCAGAAAATAGGTTTAGTCTCATTCTGAAATACCTTAAATATCCTGTAGCGCCATTAACACTCACCCGAACTGTATGGTTGTTGTCTGTATGAAAGCTAACCCTCGTCAGCCTATTTGCAAGTGTACAAGATGAGATGCTCTGTACTACGGAGCGTATGAGTATTTTTACTTGAAGGTATCACTTGACTCTCTCTTGTCGACTGTTTCTCTTAACTCATATATTAAAACCAGTTTTTCCCTTTTAGGGAAATGAGGAGCTTAAGCAACTACATGGGTCAGCACGTTTCCATGGGAGGTGATGGCCCATGCAGTTTGAAGCTCCTGTTTTCCAATCATACAGTCCGGAAGAGTTTTCCTGTGCTATAAACACAATTGAAACTTACATCGACAGTTAGTTACATAACTATGATATTACATACAAGTTGTTATGTACTGTTATTCATGCGTCGGCTTCTTCCGTCTTTCCATATTGTCTATGTATGTATTTGTTAATAATTACGAAGTATAAACAACATACGACCTGCAAAGTTCAACTGAACGTAGTTCTGCCGTTTATATACATGTCACTATGAATAACCAGATACGGTACTCGGTTCGACCAATATCCCTTACGTTATTGTCTGGAATAGAGGGCTTAGCCTGCATGGATTATCGATATTTTGACTTAGAGGAGAAACGCGTCATATTGTCAAGGTGTAAGTAAATTGAAAATAAACCGATACGTGTTTCGGCGTTTGCTTCAACATTGCTATTTGGAAGAGAAAAACAGAACGATTGCTGTAAGGTGGCTCGTGCACTTATGAACCTTCCCTTTCAAGGTGTGGAACTACTGCTCACTTATTCTCCCCCGGCAACCGTTACTCCAGTGTAGACACTGTGTTATAAAAACGGATGTACTACGACGCTAAGTTAGCTTTTGCCTACACTGGTATGTGGTACAAGTAAAGTGAGGTTAGTACAAAAAGTATAAATACAGTACATACATCGCCATGATGCTCGAAGAAAGAAAGTGGTATATATATTCACCTGGAGAAGAGGAGCTCCTGGAGCTATGAAGTATTTTGCAGGTAAGTTGCTAAGGTGAAATTACACTACAAGGAAAATGGGACACCGTAGGTAAAATGTATACACAAATTGCTGTCTGCGCCGAAACATGATGTTTAACCCTAGAAATACCATTCTCGCATCTGCTACTTGAAGTACCAAGAAGAGGGGTCAAATTGGTCCGCGCTGCTTTCAAGTAATTTTTATGAAGATATTATTTATGGAGGCTAAGAGACAGTAGTGATGGGCAAAGCAGGACCAAGACAAAGACCAAGACTACTATGGTCTTGGAATGCATATTCTATCTTGGTCTTCATCTGGCATATCAGGTTTTGGTCCTAGTCTTACACCGATGCTCTTGGCCCTGATACTTCACGTAGAAGATGCATTATGCTTCGCCACAGCCAGCCATTTGTGTTTACATTTTACCCATGGTGTCCCATTTTTCCTGTAGTGAAATTTCACCTTAGCGACTTACCTGCAAATTACTTCACAGCTCCAGTTATATCTCTCTTCTCCAGATGAATATATATACCACTTTCTTTCTTCGAGCATCCTGGTTGGGATGCGCGTTCTTCGTGCAACATGGCGATGTATGTACTGTATTTATACTATTTGTACTAACCTCACTTTACTTGTACCACATACCAGTGTAGGCAAAAGCTAACTTCGCGTCGTAGTACATCCGTTTTTACAACACAGTGTCTACACTGGAGTAACGGTTGCCGGGGGAGAATAAGTGAGCAGTAGTTCCACACCTTGAAAGGGAAGGTTCATAAGTGCACGAGCCACCTTACAGCAATCGTTCTGTTTTTCTCTTCCAAATAGCAATGTTGAAGCAAACGCCGAAACACGTATCGGTTTATTTTCAATTTACTTTCACCTTAACAACATGACGCGTTTCTCCTATAAGTCAAAATATCGATAATCCATGCAGGCTAAAGCCTTCACTTCTCCGATATCTTTCATAAAAATGTGCGGATTCTATACGCGCGCGCAACGCGTTTTCTCACGTTTGGGGAGGTTTTACGTAGAAGGTTGCAGCTAGTGGCAGCAAAATGTTAGATGACCTGAAAGTATTTATTCTGAACTTTATATTAACGAAAAATCAGAGCTTGGATCGCTTAGCATTTTATGAGCGTCTTGGTGAATTTGGGAAATGTAGTTTTTCGATGTGCAAATATTACAAAAACCTTATTAACTCTTAACTACATTAAATATATGATTGTATTGTAACCTAACTAGAAAACTTACCATCAGTGAATTAGCGAGGCACCTGCCTTGAGCGCCAAAGTTGGGGTCCCAAATGGGGCGGCGAAAACTATATATAAAAGAAAAACTGCAAATTTGCTAACCGCCGTTTTAGAAATTTGTCAGGTTGAAAAAAAGGTTCGTTTTTTCTTCATGCAAATTACAGGTAATTGTAGTTGTTATAATAGTTTTTGCAAAATTTATAAAAATATTGTAAGTAGTATGAGCATTATTACGTTTCGTTTTCCAATTCTTATACAATATATAAAATTAAAGTAAATAAAATTCCAATAAAAGCGGGAGGGATGACATTTTCTACATATGCCTCGGGCTCTTAAATACCTCCCAACGGCTCTGCCTACCATATTTACATCACAAATTATTTACCTCAATTTCTGATACGAAAAAAAATATACATAACCGCGTTCCAAAAATGTTTAAAGAAATTGGCAAATTTGAGCGAACATGCACTAACGATTATGCGTTTCAGAATAACAAACGAAGTAGCTTAGTGTCTAGGTGGACATTTTACTACAACATAAGAAGGGTTTCGAGCTTATTTTCTACATTCGAATTTTGGGATTTTTTTTAATATCGCCCAATTGTTGAACAGCGGGGTCCCCTCGACACTTGGAGCCCGGGGCGGGGGTCCCGCTCGTCCCTCTCTTTGCGCCGCTACTGGATAGGGGAGGCTGCTGTACCATGGAATACTTTTTATGTTTACACAATTATAATTTTAGGGACATTTATTTTTTCAATTCGATGTCTGTGCTCTTAAACTTTCTGAGTTAAACTGCGTTAGAGTTTCGCATCTGCTTGTTTCCTTTAACGGTGCCTCTTATCCTTGAAAAAATCTTTGCAAAATGTGCCATGGTACAAACGCTAATGTATGTCGGAACATAGCCTATTGTACTTTGAAACATGCAAATATTTTCTCTGTGGCGTTTCGCAAACCTCTACATTGTCCCAAGTCTTCGGGGAGCATTTATTGTCAGCGTGAGCATATCTATAGGCTAGTTTTTGAATGCCCTTTTTGGTGAGTTGTAATGTCCTACAGGCAGCTCCAACGAAATTAGGCAGGCTCATCAGCAAGCCAGGGGCCCGCGGCATCATGTTGCAAAAAGGCGGCTTACACAAACTCAGCATGGTCAAACCTATCCTGGAGACAAGCCGACATTACGCCACAGGAGAGGGCACAACACAAAAAAAGGTATCGGGCCTGAAGGCAGGGAGGGTACCTACCCATCAGCACCCTGCTTCAGCAACATCGAAGACAGAACACATACTAGTCTAGACCACAAAGCATGCATATAAGAAGCCCGAAAGAAGTGCCCAAACGCAGAAAGTTCGCAAAAAGCAGAAGGCTAAAACACGAAGAAAAGCATCCGCAAATGAGGGTGGGGGAGACGCAGGCGAGAACACCCCGCAAGAAAGCTACTAACTAACTAACTCTATGGCTTATGGAACTCGCAAGTTCATCGTCGCAGTAACAAACGTTCGCCATTCGATTCTATCCTGGACAATATCAAGCCAACTTTCATCACGAACGCCTACTTCTCGGAGATCTCTTCTAATATTGTAAAGTGCGTGGATTGCGCTATTGTAATATACGACAAGCCACGTGCTCTGTTTGTAAATAAATAGTAGTGCGTAGTATGAGTAAAAACACGTGCTACTACCAAAACAAATGGTAGTAATAGTAGATGGAGAGAGTCGACACTAATCAACCGAAGATAGCCGAAGATGCAGACGACGACCAGGAATTGAGGAGTCAGCAGTCCAGAACAGAATAAAAAGGCGTCGGAGTACATCAGAAACAGCTTTTTCAATCCCAGAGATAGTCATGCCAACTCGTCTCCCTCTCCCTGGTTCGATTTGCTACGGGATGAACCAACCTACCTAACCTGCCGGATCTGTTACGAGATGGGCCAACTTCCTAACCGCCTGATCCGCCACGGGATAGGCAAAAAAAAACCAAGTCCTGATCTGCTACGAGATAGGACTTTTCCTTTACGGCCCCAGCCAGCTACAAACTAAGGGCCTCCTTTCTCAGCCAGATAACAGGCCGTTGTCTGGGACAACGTCAACCGCAACACATGGAACCGCATGGAAGAGAAAGAAAGTAATTTGATATACGAATGTAGAACAACAATAAATCTCCAATAGTTTGTACGGGAGACCCTTTTCATTAACTTAGTGGACTAGTAATTTTTCTAATAAAAGATGAAGGGATAAAAGACAAGCTACGATTCTTTCATTGGTTTACCTTGCTCCACCTAATAAACTAAATAAACCAGTAACGGCGCCAGACTCAGATGTTCTGAGCATTGCGGTGTCAAATAATGCGCCGTACAAACAGTTTCATTACGTGGTGGAGCTATTATTTGAACTCAAATAATAGTCTTTTTATTACTAGAAAAGTACAAAAGCTATACCTCAAGGTAGAGCAACTCATTCCAAGTGAATTCTTTCTTCACCTGTAAACGTTCTGTATCGATGATACATAACAAAAACAATAGTGTTTGGTGAAACATTGCTATAATTAAGTTTTTGCAATAATCCGCTGCGCTGCTCGAACTCGAGACTCCAAAAAAGCGAACTCGAAAGTGTTGCTATTTATAATAGTAAGGACGTGTCAAATAAAGACATTTTATGTCCAAAAACACTGTTAAGTAACAAATTCAGGTTACGAGAAAAAAACAATATTAAAAGTGAAAAGAAAAGATAGAACATTCTATACACATGAAAGTGTACAACAGCACTACGAACATAAATGTGCGTCAGCAGAACTTTCCTTCCGCTTCATTTGCATCTCTGTAAGGAGGAAATGCTGCGACCTTGCAGTGACACGCGACCTCGGCAAGAAGTTGATGCTCGACGCAAACACTCGCGTGCCGTCATGACAAGTGTATCAGGCCACTCGTCAAACCGCGGTGATGTGATGTGTCAGCAAAGGATGATATCCTCATTCATTGAAAAGAACTAAGTTGCAAGTCGTTCTAGCAATACAATCTTTTAGTGTAAAAAAAAGAAAAAAGAGCGAAAAGAGAAGAAAACGAAAAATTAAAACAATTACAATAAGTACTCACCTTTAGTACACAGTGAAGTACACCACTCGCTTACTCTTCCGATTGACGAAGGTCTTAAATTTTATGTTCACGTTACCACTTTTTTTTAACCAAATGATACACGTCATATCAATTGGTCTCTTGCAAAAATAGTTTCTCCTGCCTGATTCGTTCCTTTTAGGCAACAATAGGCGTCCAGAATTTTTCTCACATCTCGATAACTTAATCAGTTATTTTCCAAGAAAACAGACACTCGCTTCATTAAATTGCAGTTCACTCTTACTCGCATCTTGAAACTGAACACGATCGTTCTTAGCGAACAATGAACAGTCATTAAAATACACATTTTGCAGTGAAGTTAATAACCCTAGTTCAAATTCTTCGTGCAGTGAACTTGATTGTTTCATTATGTTTACTACATAACATAGTAAAGACTTATCCATAAAAATGGAGTGTCTTTTCACCGGTTTTATTTCACTCATGGCGAGTGTTACCGAAATAAAGGAGACAATCTCCGTCAACTCTGGTGAAAGCAATCCTCATAATAGACATAAAGAATGCCACAAAGCTGTTTCAAGAACTCTACTCATTGAGCGAGATCACCTTTACCTATTAATGTATAATTAATACTACAATCCTCATCACTTTACGTTTGAGGGAAATTACTGCATTCATGCAAGATCCTGCTTACAAGTAAGTCTTTTTTCGGAGCCGATTGCGTACCAACGCACGACTCAACTTACAAGTGAAAGAAAAAATACATAGGGAAACGTACTACAATAATGCTCATCAGCAACATATCTTCTGTTATACTAGGGACCAAAACAAATGGTAGTAATAGTAGATGGAGAGAGTCGACACCAATCAACCGAAGATAGCCGAAGATGCAGACGACGACCAGGAATTGAGGAGTCAGCAGTCCAGAACAGAATAAAAAGGCATCGGAGCATATCAAAAACTGCTTTTTCAATCCCAGAAATAGTCATGGCAACTCGTCTCCCTCTCCCTGGTTCGATTTGCTACGGGATGAACCAACCTACCTAACCGGCCGGTTCTGCTACGAGATGGGCCAACTTTCTAAACGCCTGATCCGCCACGGGATATGCAATAACCCACCCACCCCAAGTCCTGATCTGCTACGAGATAGGCATTTTTCTTTATGGCTGCTCTAGCAAGCTACAAGCTAAGGGCCTCCTTTCTCAGTCAGATAACAGACCGTTGTCTGGGACAACGTCAACCGCAACACATGGAACCGCATGGAAGAGAAAGAAAGTAATTTGATATACGAATGTAGCTCAACAATAAATCTCCAATAGTTTGTACGGGAGATCCTTTTCATTAACTTAGTGGACTTGTAATTTTTATAATAAAAGGTGAAAGGGATAAAAGACAAGCAACGATCCTTTCATTGCTTTAACTTGCTCTACCTGTCTCTACCTAATAAACTAAATAAACCAGTAACGGCGCAGACTCAGATATTCCTGGCATTGCGGTGGCAACTAAGGCGCTCCATCAAGGGAAACATTACGATATTGTCCTCCCAACGACGTCTCGGCCTTCCCAATGGCCTCCTCCCATCCAACCAGGATAGAATATAATCTTCGTTTTCCCCCATCCGAGCTACATGGTCTGACCACCTTAGTCTTCGCGATTTCATTATTCTTGCCTTTGGTGAATAGTACAGTTTGTGGAATTTCTTCGTTAAGCAGTCTCCTCCACTCTCCAGTCATCTCGTTTCGTTTCAGCCCGTACATCTTTCTCAAAACCTTATTTTCAAACACACGTAATTTTTGTTCATCTTCTAGGGTCGTACTTCAACTTTCGCAACCGTGAAGTATTACCGTCAGAATAACCCCGGTTTTCTATATTTTCAATTTCAATTTCCTTGATATTAATCGCGATGTTAGAAGTTTTTGGACTGAATAGAAACATGCTTTGCCCGATACTAAGTGACTTTTTATTTCCTCCGTGACCTTTTTGTTGTTGTTACGTATGCTCCCAAGTATTTAAATTTGTTTACTTTCTCTATGACCTCATCCCTAATTCTTATGTTCTTATTTCCTTCATTTCCTGTGTTTCGGCTTGTTATCATGTATTTTGTTTTATCTATGTTTACTTATAGACCTATCTCAGCGTACGATTCTATTAACACATCGGTGTTGCTTTTTAGTCGATCTATATCGTCCCCTATTAAATCTACATGACCCGCGTATACGAACAGTTGATTCAAACCATTCAATGATAGTCCCTTTTTGTCCCCTTTAATTTTTAAAATCGCATATTCTAACACAAAGTTAAATAATAGTGGTGACAAGGCATCGCCTTGTTTCAATCCGTTGCGAATCTTGAAACTAGTTGTGCTGAAATTTAGTTGTCTGAACGTAAGTGAAACAGACTTGGGTTTCTGGGAGAGAAAGAGGAATTTCAAGACGTTTATCATACATACCTGAATTTAAATAACCGGCCCCCGATGCCTATCAAATTAAGCAGATATTCTTACGGTGCGCATCACTTCACAGAGAAACCACACTAATTTCATATTCAAGAAAACACTGAATTGCTTGCACACACAGACGAAAAGGGCTTTGCACCACAAATTATATATTTTATATTTAAAAACAGAAAAAACTACACACCACACATATATATCAGAAATCACCACACACACTGATGAACACCACTACACACAAACATACTGCCATAAAGAAGCTTCGTCTCGTCCATTCCTGGTCAAGGCCAAAATGGATGGTGTAAGACGCCAAACTGCAGCATTCGATAAACAGCTCCTTTTATAAAAGATATGGAGAAACAGCTTCCCAAAAGTTGTTGTTATTTACAGTCGATGCCGCTCTATATATTAATAAACTTTCCTTGCATCGACTGCATTATAATATTGCTTGTAGATAAATTTCGGTGGCATCGTAAATTTTGAGCAGCCTCTCCTACTCGACGACCATGTTTTAACTACTGACTGGCCTCAACCAATCAGAGAAGAGAATCAATTCAGACAACCCGGAGCAAAAGGGATGTGGCTTACCACCAAAATTTCAACGAAAAATAAAACAACAATCAGATCTCTTTGTTTGTTTTCGAAGATTTTCAACGAAAGGAAAGTTGTTGAAGAAAATAATGTAATAAAATATGCAAAGAAATATTCAGTAATAAAATGAAGAAGCAATAAAGATAAAATCCCACCAAACAACAATGAAAGGGATATTCTGTATGGCTAATCTTCATTGTCATCAGGGCAAATAAAACTCTTTGAAGAAAGCCGAAGACGAAAAATATCGCCAACAAAGCACGAACAAAAAAGAAAGAAAAAGAAGACACAAAAAGTGGAGAGGGTTGCGACCAAACGAAAATGGATCGCTGCAGAGTTCAAAATTCAGTCTCACCACATTCATTTAATATGCAGCTATTCTCTCCTCTTCTGTCGGACTAGACACCCTGTTAACATCAAATCTTACAGGTTACAGAAATGTTTACTTCCATGATTCCTCAAACGATTTCAGATGTCTAAATAAAGTGGCTAGAGATACTTTGATCACTTTATATGCCTAACGGAGCGAAATACTTTTCCCAAACTAGGCAGTCACTGATTTTATTGCATTTTAAATTGTATATACAGGTCAATATGTATTTTGTTTATTTCCTGGTTTGTTTCTTGGCATCTCGTATGAAACAAAATAAAGAACATACTATCGTAATATGCTTAGAAATGTGTTAATGTCAGAGCTGAAACCGAGTCACGTTTCGGTGACCCGGAGACCCGGCCCGACCCAAGCGTAGGTAACTCGAGGATCCGGTGATCCGCCTGAAACTTGACTCGGATAACGCGACAGACGCGGTAACCCGGTTCAAAAGTTGACCCAAATTTCCCGATACACCCGAGGACACGATCATGACCCAAATGACCAGACTAACATTTTTCATATTTTTTATTAATCTTACGAGCTTTTCAGCTTTGTATTTTTGGTTCTCTGGGCAGCAAACACCTGTTCTCGGTCAGCCCTTCCAGAAACATTGTTCAGACGCTATATGCCATAAGGAAAGAATAAAAATATTATCTTTACCCTCCGGATCATTGGGTCACCAGATCAGGCCGGGTCCCAAGCATTGATCCGATAACTCGGACCAAAACTTAATACGAATAACCGTTTCAGCTTTGGTTGATGTACTTTGTCTGTTTCATGGTACAACAGGCTGTATGAAATCATAAAAGTGGCCGCATATTGGAAATGTTACATGTAGAATGGAAATTTATGTCATAGAAGAACTTACCTAATTCTCTGATAAACCGTTATGATTATGGCAGAAAACAGGTCCAATAACGGCACCATAAAACAAAAATAAAATTAGTAAACAGTTACTTTTAACTCGAAAACGTTTTATCCAGTTCACTCAACACATAGCCAGCTGAACAGAACGAAATCCATGAAGTTACTACTTGGCAAGCTTCACACACGATATAGTTTACAGAGTAATCTCTAATTTACATAGGCAGTCAGCAATACAATAATGTTCCAAGGTACATTATGCCCAAGGTACAACAGTCTCCCCTATGTTTTTTTTTAGTGTTCGGGTAGTTTCTCTGTAATGACTTCGAAGCAGAGGATAAGCAATTGTCCTTTAATTAACTTAGAAACGAATATAATTAATTAGCTCCGCGGGTATTGTTTAAACTATCAGCTTTTAGTGAAACGAATATTGATAGTACATATAAACGGAGTCACTATTCTGTGTATTTTTATTGTTACTCTAAAAAGAGTTCGTCATTCTTTCTGTTAGAGGAAAATCACCTTAACTTGCAATACCTTAGAGATTCCTCTCATTTCTCATTGTTGACTACTTCTGGTTAAATATAATGCTTAACATTACCTTCTCTCTATTGCGTTTAAAATTGGAAATTGGCACTGAGTGCCAGTTACTGACGTCACTTTTGGCATAGCCAAGTGAAATATCTTATGTTGTGAAACGTGTGTAAACTTCAGAGACAAGATTTGATGGACACTTTTAACAATCAGTGGAGTTAGGTGAAAGGAGTGATGTACTTCCTTTTTCTTCATCAGGATCAGTAAGATATATGATAAGAAATGACTAAATTAGTGTATTACATACATCAATCTAGACAAGCGTAACGGATTTAATCACCTATCGCCACATAGAGTAAACAGTATAGTACTTACGTGAAATAAGGTGTTCCAGCGTTGGCAGAAAGAAGATATATACTCAATGTAAACAGTGATCTCCAAAGTATGATGTTAATTCTAGATCCCGGATTGAGGGGTGTTCGAACTGTTCCTCCGAACAGAGCGCCACCAATTTGGGGGTGCCAACCATTTCAGGTTCGAGTGTATCGTATGAGTTCGGAAAATTAAATTACTATTTATGAGAGCGCAGCGAAATTTTGGAACAGAGCCGATTTACTTAGAGCCGGCTCTGATGCGACGTTTGGGATTGCCAGACTACATAAGGAATTCCGATACTTTATTGAAGCAGTTGGGACACGAAATGAAAGCAAATGTAAACAATTGACAAAATCACTATGTACTCAGTAACGCTTTAGGACGAATTGATATTGCAAGTGGAAATGTCATCTGATAGATTATCTTAAATTGAAATTATTTTAAAGAGAATAAAATGCAAAGAAATGTTATCGCATCGCTAGCTTTCCTTGTTACTCTCTATTAACAAAATTTATTTTCAAACAAACGGTGGAAGAACTCGATTACAATCAATTCAAGTTGTGGTTTGATGGTTGATGGTTGATGGTTTCTGCAGAGTTTTATAATGAGCCCCTGTAGGAAGGAGCATATGAAATCTCAGGGATTTTATTACTGGGTTAATTCCAGAAGTTTCAAATCTGTTAGTCCAAATCCCAAAGAATCTCTGTTGGAGAAGAAATAGGAATACAATGGGACGGTTCACCACCCGATCATTGATTTTAAGAAAGCATATGATTCTATCAAAAGGGAAAAGCTATACAGTATCGTGGTACGATTTGGAATTCCGAAAAAAATGGTTCAACTAGTGAAGATGTGTCTCAGAGACCGCATAAGCAGAGTAGGGATAGGTAATAAATAATATGTCAGATTGTTTCAAGATTCGCAACGGATTGAAACAAGGCGATGACTTGTTACTACTACTATTTAACTTTGCATTAGAATATGCGATTTTAAAAATTAAAGGGGACAAAAAGGGACTATCATTGAATGGTTTGTAATCCTTGTGCTAGACAAGTTGTTGGTATAAAATGGGGGGACCAGATGAAACTTTCAGCACTTGTACATTGGTATGTATAGAGAACGAAAATACATGATAGACATTCCAAAAGGGTAGCTATCCAAGATGGCGGCCATTCAAAATTGCGGCCGACACTATTTATTAAAATCAACGTATCTCGGCTACGAGGTATCCGATTTCGATCATTCTTCTTTTAACTGAAATATATTTTTATTGGCTACATTTATGTTTATTAGCAATATTTTCGTAAATCTAATAGTTTTTCAGTTAAATGTAAAAAAAAAGCTTCATTTTAGCCTAAAATATTTTCTTATTTAATATTTAACTCTGAAACGACTGGTTTTAGATAAACCTATGTCCTTTCACAAAATATAGCGTGGTGTAACCTAGGCTTTAATTTAAAAAAGAGATTAATGAAATCCGACAAGTATAACCAGAGATATGGACAATTGTTTGAAAATTTCTGCAGTACGAGTTAGCATTATGGAGGCACTAATGCGTGTAGAACCTATATGAAGATTAGGTATAAAACAGGGGGACCAGATAAAACTTTCAGCACCTGTACGCTGGCATGCGTAGAGCACGAAAATACGTGATAGACATTCAAGAAATGTAGTTATCCAAGATAGTGGTCATTCAAAATGGTAGCTATCGCCAATTTTCAATGGTACATATATCCGCGTCGCATATCTTGTCTCTAAGCTAACCGATTTCGATGGTTCCTTTTTAAAATTAAAGATAATTTATTTGAGTTCAATTAGCAGTATCTTCATAAATCTAATATTTTTTTCAGTTAAATATATAAATATGAATTTTAACCGAAATCATTTTTATTAATTTTTTGACTGAGGGAGATTTTAGGTTTAGGCGAAAATTTCTTTTCAGAAAAGGAGGAAAAACAAAATTTTATGTATAATATTTTCTTATTTAAATTTACATAATATTTTCTAAAAAATGTTAGGAAACTACTATTTTTGGATAAATAAATGCTTTTGCAAAAGACACTGCTTTTATTTGAAGAAAACAGCAATAATAAGTCAATTAATAATCTGAACCAGAGCAATTACTGCGTATTTCTGTAACTTCTGCAACGCAGGATGGCAAGTACAACAGTTTCTGGTGTAAATGCTCCGGCGATCAAATTTATGCATAGCTTTCCTTCGCTGTCCTTTCTCCATTCATACTCTTCAGCCTCTGGTATTCTTAAGAGTAGTTTTCAAGTCATCGTATCTAAATCCCTATCTGGAAATTAGCGCGTTCCAATGGTATGATGGTATTCATGATGGTATTTAGTAGCAATCGACTTCACTCGCCTTTGGATGTAAATAATTTCATCGCAGCTCGTTGGCACTTCCAATTTATATTTTCTTGGAATACATGTCACAAGTAAATTTCCAAGTGTCTTGAATAATTTATCTGGAGCAGTTCACTCGATTCCTATGCTTCTAAATGTTGTGACATTATTTTGTGCTGTTCCAGTAAACCTTTTAATATTTCTTTGTCCTGCAAATGCATTTACACTGTCACAGCCTGACCTGAATGGAATTTTATTACAGCTGGTGCCACTTCTTAATAAATTTCTGAGACACTTTGGCCAATATAAAGTACTTTCAGTTAGTTTCTAACGCCTATTACAATGCATTTACTTGCTTTAACCTGTTTATACAGTACAACAGAAAACCAAACTTTTATTAGTAGTCCAGATTATCTAAGATTATCTAAGATCATAGTAGTGATTTCTAAGGTCCAGATTATCGGATATTATAGTCCTTTTCCTCAAATAAAAGTATATATTAAAAGAAACGTCTTTTGAATTTAATTTTAAGACCTTTAATCAACTTTCGGTCAGACAGGATGGATGAGATGAATTGGTGGAATAAAGAAACTGGGAGGAAACGGGAGAAGCCCGAGAAAAGCCAAGCATACGGTGTTAATTCACCACAAAGTCCATATAGCAGGATCAGGGGTCGAACCGACAACCCCTATCATCAGAGGTGAGCGTTAAAACATTAACCTACCGCGGCTCAGCAGCATTTTGAAAGCAAATATTTATCTAAAAAATATCGTTTCCTAATAAGACCTTAAATAAGAAAATAATAAACACTTTTTGTTATTTTTTTAATTTCACTTAATAAACCAAAACTAAATATACTTAAGTAAACATTAAATAAAATAATTTATGTTAAAATGCACAGTTTTAAATTTAACAAAAAATCTCTATTATATTTATGAAAATATTGCTCTTAATAAAAATTGAAGGCAAAAAAATGAACTTTCATTTTAAAAAAAAGAACCATCGAAATCTCGTAACATTGAGAATTGGCGATAACCACAATTTTAAATGGCCGCCATTTTGAATAGCTACTCTTTTGTGATGTCTATCACCCATATTCGTGCTCTTCATAGACAAGTGTTCAAGAGCTGAAAGTTTCATTTGTTTATTGCCTTTTATACCAAATCATCATGTAGCTTCTACACACATTAGTGTCTCCGTAATGTTACCTCGCGTTGCAGGCTGATAGAGACAAAATGTCGGCCCCACAGATGAGCTGTAAGTCATAGGTTGTAGGTTAAGGGGTACACTTAGTAGCGGTCTTTGGCAGTGTTGTACCCTTGCACAACACCTAACTCATTCTTAAATTATTTAATTTTTATTTCAATCACTCTATAATATAGAATATGTAATAATATTCTATCCCTCGGTGTTCAAAAAGTCATAGTTTCCTTTTAAGAAGAGAAAAAATACTTCACAAGTTCACAGTTTAATCTTCAGTGTACAATTTTCCCGCAAGCCTCTAAGCGCCCAATCCGCTTCATAGGCTCTCCCTTCACCAGATGTTGGAATAGCATAGAATACTGTTGCAATCTTAAAGTCACTACTCATCTTCACCTCTCCTTAGCTTTCCATTCCATCCACTCGTGGCGGCGCGCATCACCGCCTAGCCTCTAGGCGTCTGCTACTGAACTTCATTTACTCGTAGTCTCTCTCTCTTTCTGTGTGTGTGTGTGAGAGAGCGAGAGAGAGGGTGTATGTGTGCGTGTGTGAGTGAGTGCGTATGTGTTCCTGCCTTTGAATGTTACCACAGAACGCTAAATCTCACAAACGAGACCCGTGCTCTACGTAACGATACTGGAGTGACTGCTTAGTGTCGAAAGATAGATGCCAGAACAAATATTTACACTCGTATGTCCACTTCCACTCTAATCCAATGTGAACCAAACTTTCAGTTCTAACTCAATTTTATACGCATCTTATCGCCGTGAGATTAATTTTCTTATTTAAGTTTTAATTACTGAGTTATTCATATAATAGTATACCGTACTTTGGATGTAATAGAAAATACTGCAAATAATATCAATATTTATGGTTTTTGCAAGAATTAAGACATAAATTAAAAAACGGGCCACACAGCGATATCGAGCGTAAAAACCTTAGTTAGAACTGAAAATTTGGTCCATATTGGTTTAGACTGGAAATGGACAAACCATATTATTGAACATAAAAAGGATATTCAATACATGAATAAGAGAGTGAAGATGGAGGAAGAGAAAAATTCAAACAAAATCCATCGCGCTGAAGTACTCAAGAAAACACTTATTAGCAGTCATTTTAATTTCTGGCTCCCGCCTCTTTTTATAGTAAAATAATACTTCTTATGGAAATGTTGTTTAGGTTAACTTCAAAATCGAGGAGTTTCCACTTTCAAACAAATATTAGACGTATAACAGACCAGCTTGATGATTTGAGTGAAACAACTGACAAAACAAATACAGTATCAAAAATGAGAAAGAGTGAAAGAATGGAATAGGTAATTCAAGCAAAGGAAGTATGCTATGTAATTACTTGCGAAGCAAAATTCCGCTTTACATTCACATGGCATGTTATGGCAGCGATGCTGTTTACTCTAGAAAACTTTCCGAGTTACTCGTGGAATTTCAAAAAAGAATTAATGTGTAGAAATTATGTTCAATTTACATATTTCTTGACAAAGATAAGCTCTGTCTTCAATCCACTCGGCAGAAGAATTTCGATCAATGTCAGAAGCTGTGGGTTTGTTCGACTTTATAGTTCAAAATAGCTTGGAGAAAACGTTTAGTGAATCTTCAAAGTTTCCAAAACTGATATTAACGATATCAATAACAGCCACACAAAGCCAGGTTTTTCCAGCTAGTGCATAAGCAATTTCTATAAACGTGTCAGTTAAGTAATTCATTCTTATTTTCCATGAATAAACATTTAAAGACAAGTCTAATGTTATATCATGAAGTACACTAAGTAACATCTGTAGGGCAAATGTGGGGCTTTCAGAACAAAATATATTTATAGTAGGATAAAGTCTTAAATTGTCGCCTTGTATTCTGATGTGTTTGAGGTTAAGCCCTCCCTGATTCAAAAGCAAAATTAAGTTGGTTCTGACAGTACGCAGGGGATATTTGCGCCAAATAAAGTAGCCTATAAATTTGGAAATTTGAGCATATGCATATTTAGAAAGAGGAAACAACTGCAAATAATACGTCCACCTACTTAATATATAGCAGTTAACAAATCGTACCCTCGATATCAACATATTAAAACAGTTTTGAAATGTATTTAAATGGAATACCGTATTACCTATGAGTCTAGTTTCGTTATATTTCATAGTTTCTTTTATGGTAGGATAGAATTCGATACCGAAGATATTTAAATGGGCAACGCACTGTCCCACAGTAGTATAGATAGCGTTAGAATAAGAATGAAGAGACATAATTTTAGTTTTGTTCTGATTTACTTAACACCTGAACTGATGCCATACTCAGAAATAATTTTAGTAATTTTAGTTGCTTCATGAGCTTCCTGTATTACTCATCCTATGTCATTATATACGTCATCACTTTAAAGTAATGGCCGTTACAGGAAATCTCTGCAAGGGCTTTCTCAATTTGAATAACCATGGGAGTCAACAGGAAGGAAAAGAGTTGACTACTGGCCGGATTCCCTTGCTCGACTCCGTTGTGCATGTCAACTTTGTGATTGATATGAAGTATCAATTGGCGTTGTCTCTGTAAACAATATATCAAATTAACGAAATTGATAGGAAAGTTATATAGTGTCAATAAATTTCGTAAACAGTCAGTGTTGATGGAGTCGAACGCCTGTTGTAGGCCATATACGACAATGGCCCATTGTTCCGGGAGAGCGCTCGCTCTATGGATGACCTCGTTAATGTTTGCCAGCATTAGAGCGGCATCGGGAGTGCCAAGAAGCCCCCTCTTGATTTGTATTCAAAATATGATATATCGTACTTTGTAAGCGATTTAAGAATATTTTATGCAAAATCTGATCTCCATTTAATAATGATCTAGATATGCGATATCTAGATGCAACTTTGCCTGCAGGTTTTTTGGCGATTAAAATGCCTTTTATTTCACAAAATTGTTTAGGGACTCTACTACGTGTCCATATTTCGTTGTATAACTCGGTTAACATAGGGATCAGCATTTCCTTCATTGCTATATACCATTTAGGGGAGACTCCGTCGAAACCAGAAGACGTAGGTTTTAGAGAATTTATGGCTGGTTTTACTTCATCCTGGGTTATTTGTTGGTTCAATTGCTTATGAAGTGGGGTGGAAATGAAGGAAAATTGACATTGAAATAGGAGTTGTTATCGAAGGACGTGTCCGTTTTATTAAAACGGTCATAATATTACTTATAAATAGCTGTATAAATATCCTTCCCTGTATGACTTTTTCCGAAGGAGTCCTCATATTAATTTATCATGTTCTGTTTACCGCGATTACGTTCATTAAGAACATATATGTTAGATACTTATTCAGTATACCGATATAAGGGAGCTTGCTGCGCACTAAAAAAAACTGAACTTACCTGTATTTGGATATTACACAACAAATTTAGCATTCTTTTGATATGTATATAGACATTTTCTCCCTGTGTGATTCTTATGTGGTATTCATTTAATAATTTATAATAGTACTCAGTTTGTTGTTTATGTTGCACTTTTTTGTTTTTTGAATAAAGCTTCGAGTAATACACCAGTCTTCTCTTCAGGTTAAGCCACCGCTGCACTTTATTATTTTTGTAGCTTTATTGACTTAGAGATTGCTGGATAATGTTTCTGACGTCATTAAAATATTCAATCTATTCTAATTTACGTGTGTTCATGTACCAAACATAATCCCTTCTGTAATGAGTTTTAAGATCATAGTATAAAGTCAATATTACTGCATTATAGTCGGAAATATACTGATTACACTCCAAAGGTCGTATAATGTTATATTTTAAATCCTCCGTTGTGAGGATATTGTTCATATGCGACCATCCTGATGCATAAATGTAAGTCGCTTGATCATTATTTGGGTTTCTAAGTTGATACGCGTCACTGAGGGAAAAGGTGTTTATAAGGTTTAAAAATCGGCACTCAAATTAGATTGACTACTTGAGTCTATCTAGTACGGAGTAAGTGGTATTAGCATCTAAGCCTAAAATTACGGGCTTTGGCCGTAGCCGTTGAATTTTAGTAGGTAAAGGATTCCGGAAAAATCTCGTGTAACTTTATTGGTCTTCCCTGAAGGGAGATGGGCGCAAATAATACGTATTCCTTGCACTTACCCGGAGATCATTCTTCCTGTATAATGGATATTAATATCAGTAAATATTAACTTTTCGCGTATAGTCACTGCAATCGCCTTATTGGGCTTGGAAATATGCGATGTGTGTAAAGTATAATTTTTAGTTCAAAACTTGCCGCATGTACCTTCTGGAAGCATGCCACATGCACTGTATTTTGATTGAGAAAGCTGTTAAGGACTTGAATTTTGGAATATATATTTTATATTAGCTAGATTGAGAGTCATTACATTAAGCGTCGCCATCAGTGTGTACACGAGTACGACCACATAAAGTGGTCGTTGACTTGTTCCTGGCATGATGAGATGGATTTAATATTGATGCGAGTACTTCCCTGGTATTCCCACGTTCTATAAATTTAGAGGATACCAATCACTCACTTCCTCGTTCTTTCTTCCGTACGGGAATCTTTTGGATACACTAGAACTACGCGAAATTATAGACTGAATACTTTTAATGAGTAATTTAACCAGCGCGAACACCTTGTTTTTTATTTAAGTCCTTTTTCACTTCTGCGTTTTCTTTTTTGCGTTTCTTTACGTTTCCTGGGACACCATACTGTTTATTACCACTTGATGTGTCAGTCACCGCCTTATCTGATGAATCACTTAACACATTTGCTACGATATCCCACGCCACTTAAGAAATGAAACTAAATTGCTTAGAGGTACACTATCGTCGTCACTGCTTATCAAACCTGATTCCTTGAGTTGTATGGTAGTTGTGTTTTCTTGTAGTTCCGTCAATAAATTTTCCTCTGGTGTAGTAGTAAGAACGACTGGTTCAGCTACCTCGTCTTCAGTGCTGCCGGAGACGACGTTGTCAATTCGCTGTGCTGACTTAATTTTGCTAATAGCTTGTAAACGTGATTCTTCTAAAGAGAGAAAAATTGATTCAGATAATGGGCTTTCGCGTGTTGTATTTGCTTGAAAGCTATACAGCACTTTTAATTAGGATCCACATCCACATTATGCTCTGGTTCATTGCACTTTTGATCTTCCGTGTGTATTTCATGACACACTGTACACTCATCTTGTGGAAAGTTGGCAAAAATCTGAATCTTGAGTTCATACATTGAAAGAAACTATGGAAGTCGTTTTTTTTACTTTAGAGTAAGTTATAATCCGTTTACCGTTGTATATCCTATATTTATAATTTTGTGCGTAAAATTTTTTTGTGACCGATTGTATTTGACCGTATTAGCTAACGATTTCCGCTACCTGTTGATCACTGAGTTCGAGAGGCAGTACAAACGCTACTACTTGATATTGTCCGTTATTTTGAATAGCTACTGGGAGTTCTTGAGTGAAGTCTCTTTCATCGTAAAATTCTTTACCGTTACACTCTTTCACTGCTTTTCGGCTGCCATTAAAAAGTCACTTGATATGCGAAATTTTATGGTAGTTGTCAAATTAAAATGAGAGAATATTCACTTCTGCAATTTGGAGTTGTTCTGCTACTAATTCGTGAAAATATAATGCATTTACTTTTGCTGTTAAATTTATGTGACATATTCAGAGTGTTCTTTCTATCATTGACATTTTACTGCAAAGCACACTTCACTCGCGCACAAAACTGCACTGCCACACGAGCGATATCGCCTACATCCTGCCTGTTCACTTGCAAGCGTAGAACTGCTCGCTGAGCCACCGCGGCCCCCAAAACAGATTGAATTTTAAATTATATTTCAACGAACATTTAATTTCGTTAATAGGGCGTTCATGTGTAGTGTATTCAACTATGCCATAGATTTCACTTTATATGCGTTTTTCTAAAGAGACATATTACACTTATTAAAAAATACAAATTTAACAGTGCAGCGATGGTCAAATTGTTAAACAAGGAAAATGACATAACGAAGAAAGGAGGAAAGCATTCTTTATTCTTGTTCTTATGTGATGATCAAACGACCCGCCTGGAGTTCTGGCGAGTGCATTCTAGAGTGCCTGTTATTACTGATACCGTAAGAGAGTAGTGACTTTCAAGGTGGATACATGGATGAGGGTATAAGGCGACGAGCTACCAACGACGAGTGCGGACCTGCAGCAGACCATTGAATAATTTACTGTTGGAAAATTAATACGGCATACCATGATGAAATCAACGAACAAAATACGAGGAACACTCCATATTGATTTACACTTTATTTTTTTCTTCTTTCAGGGTCCACCATTGAGCTCGTCCTGAAAGTTGGAAGGAAGTAGTACTTAGGTCTGCCTTCAGGTGGAAAAACAATACAGAGACGTGTAATCCCTGTACCCTGCAGCACATTTCACCAACAGCTGTAAGTACGTGAGCGGACAACATGGAAGGTGATCAGCAAGAACAGCGCTGGACAACGTGGTTTCTCTGGAAAGAGGGTATTCAGACTGCGGAAATTCACAGGCGATTGGTGGCAGTGTGTGGAGAGTGTTCACCGTCACGCAAAACCGTATACAACTGGGTGGACGGCTGGAAAAGTGGCCGCACATCAACGGCGAAGGGAACCTGTTCTGGAAGGAAAGTGACTGTGACAACACCAGTGAACAGTACAAGACTGGAGCGACTTATTCAGGACAACAGGTGCATCACGTTCATGGAACTGGAGGCGGCCATAGGACATGCCAGAATCACTCTGTACCGCATAGTGCACGAATACCTTAAGATGGATAAGGTGTCTTTCAGGTGGATTCCCAAATCACTGAATGCAGCACAAAGACAACAGCGCAAGGACGTGAGCAGTGATCTTCTGCAACGCTACAGCCAGGATCCAGAAGGCTTCATGTCCAAACTCGTTACGGGCGACGAGACTTGGCTGCACTACCATGAGCCAGAGACCAAAGCCCAATCAATGCAGTGGAAGCATCAAGGCAGCCCCACGCCAAAGAAGTTCCGTACACAGCCCTCCGTAGGCAAACGCATGGCAACAGTCTTCTGGGACAAGGATGGAATCATACTCATTGACTGGCTGGAGCCCGGGACCACCATTAACAGCGAGTCATACGCGACAACGCTTCGGAGTTTGCGCCGTGCAATTCAGAGGAAACGACCAGGAAAATGGGCGAAAGGTGTGCTCCTGCAACACGACAACGCTCGTCCCCAGACGAGTCGGGCAACTACGACTGCCATTAATGAGTTGGGGTTCCAGGTGCTGCCACACCCACCTTACTCTCCTGACTTGGCCCCTTCTGATTACCACCTCTTCGGGGCATTGAAGAAACCGCTGCGTGGACATCATTTCGCCGACTTCCACGAACTGCAAGACGCTGTCCGGACGTTGCTGCGACAGACTCCGAAAAAGTGGTTCGCATAGGGCATAGAGAAGTTGCCACATCGGTGGCGCAAGTGTGTAGTTCTTAATGGAGACTATATTGAGAAAGTGGATGTATCTGCCAAGGCATAAAGGTTCTTTTAAGTGTAAAAAAATACAATAAAGTGTAAATCAATATGGAACGCCCCTCGTATAACTAAATGTGTACACCACTAGACAGCAACCATGCTCTGTTTTGGCCAGCTGTACGTGTTTCTTCATCGTCCGCTTCTTGATTTCAATTTGTTTCTTCTGAACCATTATTCAGCGTCGAATAAAGCGTGGAACAGGGGGACATTTCGGTACATTTACAACGTTAAAATAACATTTCGGTACTAACGTTTAATCCACCTATTTTCAATTTATGTGTGCTAATGGGAGAGCCTGATAGGAAGAAACGTATTTCACTGCAGTTGCCAGTCACACTGATACTACGATAAATGCATCAAACTTCTCAGGAAAAATAAAATGAAAATTTGTCGGTCGGTGTAGAGTGCAGTGCCGGATCTAGAAAATTTTCCTTTTGCACCACCCTTTTCCCACCCTTTCCATCTTTTTTAGCCTAACAACGCGACCGGCCGAGGCGACGCCCACAACATTGAGTCGTATCACGTAGTGCACTTTTCTTATCTTCTCTGGAGCCTGTCGTGGCATCACTATTACTAACTCCAGTATGGCAGTAGACCTGCCTATCTGACTTGAATCGCGGTTTCGAATTTTAAAGATGAAGAAGTAGATTGTATGGAATTACATAAAAATGTGTTAGCGCGCAGATATAGAAATTTTGAAAACATTTAGATCAACTTCAATTTAATAGGCAAATTTTTTACTTCCTTTTATATTTTATTTTTAGCTGTTTACCGCCCCTAAACGTGTCGCCTAGGACGTATTCCCCCTAGATCCGGTAGTGGTAGTGTGCAGTGACTTTGAACCCCATGATCAACACTTGTTGATAAAAATGTAAAAACGGAATCTTCTATTTTAGAACAGGGGCTAGTCACGTTTCTGGACAACT